>JAUEJL010010000.1:0-34383 GCA_032274825.1 Drosophyllum lusitanicum | reverse complement strand
TCACGCTACAAAGGTTGTAGTTCTAAACACCCTATGGTTGTTTTGTTTCTTAAGACTTGCATATGGATCATTGGTGGTAAGTTTTAAAAAGTTTAAAATTGTTGTTCATGCTTCCGTTGCTAAAATATATTTTGAAAAACCGAACAAACCCTAGCAGATTTGGTGGTGATCCAACGGTGGGAACTCCGACTACAGTCAAAACCATAATGAAAATTTTATATTTTTACTTAAATTTTTTTTTACTTACATTGACGTTTTGAAAAGTAGGTTGCTATTTAGTGACTCTCCCCCCCCCCCCTTTTAATAAGAAGGTAGTTTTTAGAGTTAATTACATTTTTGGCCCATGTTGTTTGGTGATTTTTAAGGTTTGGTCCATAACTTTTTATATTCATGGTTTTGGTCCATAAACAACCAAATCTCTTACGAATTTGATCCTTGGCCAAACTTGAATGACCCAATTACCCCTACCCTGTTTTTAATTCATTTTCTAAATCATACATTTATTTTTTATTTTGTTATTGCAAAATCAAAAGATTAAAAATTAAAAATCATATATCCGTCATTCTCTTGCTCCTCTTACACATTTTTATCACCTCTCTCTCTCTCTCTCTCTCTCTCTCACTCTCTCTTCTCACTTTGTCTCACTCTCCTCTCTCTCTCTTCCCCTTACACATACACACACACACTCTATCTCTCTCTCTAAAACACCATTGCCACCTCTAAAACCATTGCCGCTCGCCACCACCGTTGCCTCGCCACCACCGTTGCCTCACCACCACCTCCACTAACTCCGACCACCTAAAATCATCAAATCAGACACTGAATTATGTTAGAGGTAAGTTCTTGTTAGGGAGATAACCATTTCAACCCAATAATCAAATCTGTCTATTAAAATATATAGGATTTAATGATAACAAAACCAAACATTCAGTAAGACTTAGAATGAATTTGAACTTGTGTTGTTTAGATTCTGATTAGAAGTTGCTAAGTATAAAAATATCAGCCGAATACTTGCTAAGCACTGAGCATCAGCAGAAGACGTCACTTGAGATTAGTTGAAGAAAAGACAAGTGTAGAAGACCATCAGCTACAGCTAACACATCCATCAGCTGAGCAAATCCAAGGATCAGTTGAGCAATCACTTTGATCTGCTGGGCATCATTTTGATCAGCTGAACATCTCAAACACTCAGCTAAGTTATCTCTTTCAAACACTTAGTCTTATTTTGATAAGCTCATCAATATGAATGACCAGTTGAACTATTTTGATCTACTAATCATCTAAGTTGATATGCTTATGCATTGTTTAGCTCTAACAGTTTGATCAGCTGAGCATTACATGATCAGCTGAGCACTCTGCTATCAGCTGAGCACCCTCTCCCATCAACTGAGCAATCAACACTTAGGTTTTAAAGCTCATTTCCTTCAGCTTAGTACACTTTAATTAGTTGAGTCGTATTTTCAGTTCTGAAAAGTTGTTTAGTATATTTTATTTTTGTTATGTAACTTTTCTATGTCAAAGGCAGAACATGTGTTGTTCTATTATGCTTTAGATCTTTTATTGTAAAAGTATTTGCACTTTTTGTACCATAAAGTGTGACAGAATGGATAGAACTTTATCCTCTGGCAAAGGTTAAAGTTACCTACGAACTAAGATCTAGAAGATTTGTCATATGCTAAAGTATGGCTAGCAACTACATCTTTGGTAAAGTCAAATCTGAAGAAGCATAGCTGTTGATAAAAGTTGATGCAAGCCCCTTGAGTTCATTTCCATTTGGTTTAATATGGTATCGATAGCAATAGCTGTTTTTCCAGTTTGTCAGTCCCTGATTATAAGTTCTCGTTGACCAGGGCCTATAGGAACCATGCTATCTACCGCTTTTAACCCAGTGGAAACTCTCAAACAGAAGAGAAAGGCACAAGAACCCGTCATGCCTTCTAAATCATCATTTTAGAATAGAATGTCGTAGAGAAAGCAAGGACTTTATTCCCTGGCGATAGCATAACAAGCTGGGTCCGGTGACAACATAGAAGAAGAAGTTTATAGTTACAAGACATAAAGTGAGGTAAATAATATTATTATATTGTTAGTGGATATACTTTTGCAGAATAAGTAATATTACTTTTTTCACCTTTGATTAAAGTAATATAACTTTTTGTCCACTTGCTTTATGATTAAAATATTATTTTCTCTTTACTACCTTGTCTCCTACTCACCTCCAATCCGTTGCTACCAAGACTCTACATATACATACACGCATTATCAACATGCAAAATACATCAACTATACCACAAGAACATCTTTCTCCAAGAACAAGTTCAAGCTTTTAAGCAATAACAAGTTTTAAGAGTTAGTACAGTGTAGAAAAACTTGTTCATGTGTTGGACCTCTTTAAACATTAGTTGTTTTTAGAGAAACTTATCTATGTGTTAGACATTTGAGTTGCCACCTTTATTGTATTTGGAATTTCTACTTCCTTGTACATGTAATTCTTGATTAACATCAATAATAATTATATTAAAAGTATAAATATGTGCATTTAAATTAAAAAAAGCTTAAGTTTGTATTTAACCTCAATCCTACAAACATTCGTTGTTAAAGTACTTAATTTGGGACTAACAGTTCTAAAAACCCTAAAACTACCATAAACTTTTGATCTGAGTCGAGGATTTCAACATAGGGGTGTTCAAAAATGGATACTCAAAAATCAACATAGTTGATTTTCAGTATCCGAAATTTCAGATTCAAATATTGGATATCCGAAAAATTCAAAAACGTATATTTTATTAAAAAATTAAAACATAATTACTAAATAGCCATATTTTAAACTTTAGTGACCAAAAAATAGCTCAAATAGGCTTCAAAATAAAAAAAATATATGTATATAAAACTATATATGTTTTAGAAAACTAAATAAATAAGCAATATAAAATTTTAAAAAAATATTTTTCGGCCCGAATCCGAAAATTCGGATATCCGAATTTCGGGTATCTAAATTTCTGGATAATTTGGGATATTCGGAACGAATGTTCGTATTCGGATTATTTTGAACACCCCTCTTTCAACACATATTAAGATATGATTTTTTATTTGATCTGATTTAAAGTTTCTCGATTGTTCTTGCTCTCAAATATGTACATTTGTGTTTGTATTTGGTTGTGAAATATGCTCTAGGATCTGTAGATGGGTTTGATTTAGATTTGTTCTTGGTGGCCGGAGATGGTTGTGGTGGCCGGAATTATACTCTCGAATCTGTAAAGGGATAAGATGTGTAGTGAGAGGGGACTATCAGGGTATTAGGGAGAAAGAGCGTAGATGAAGATAAAGACAATGATAGTGTTCACGATGGTTGTGGTGGTGGTAGAGGGGATGATGGCGGCGGCGTTGCAAGAAAGAGAGGGGGTATCTAATAAAGAGGGGGGAGGGGTAAGGGGAGTAAGAGAGTGAGAGATGTTAAAATGTGTGAGAGAGTATGTGATTTTCAATTCTTAATCTTTTAATTTTTTAAAAACAGAGTAATAAATTTAGAATTTAAAAAATAGGACATGGATAATTTGGTTATTCAAATTTGATTAGAAATCAAATTTATAAAAAGTTTAACTGTTTGTGAACTAAAAATATAAAAATAAAAAATTAAAAACTAAAACCGTAAAAAACACTGAAACACAAAAATAGAAAAATGCAATTATAAATGTGGTTTTATATTATAAACCCAAGGTATAAATAAGCAAATTGGAAGAACCCAAACTCTCCGAACAGGTTACAGTACAGAACCCTGGAGTTCACCTGCTAAGTCGGTAGTAGCAGACAATGGAATCATGGCTTCCATTGATGGATATCTTCATGAACTCTCTTTCTCCTGAAACTGAAGCATCTCTGTGGCTCCAATCTTCCTTCAATTCTTCGTCACAACCCTCGATTTCCATTAACACATCCACCGCTTCTTTCCTCTCTCTCCTCATGCAACCCACGGAAGCCCTCGTAATCGATTCATCTTCATCTTCAATCCCTAGTAACAAAAGGTAAGAAACCCAATTTTGTTTCCATGGGTATGATTACATTACATAATTTCTTTACTAGTTTCTTGAGGAATCAACCCGAAGAAATGCCCATTTTATCAAATGTGTTGTTTTTCTTTCTATAGATTACTAATTACACTTCTTTATCATCGTAATCGTTTGGGTTATGCAAGTAGTTTTCTTATTTTCTTCTTCAATTATCAGATTTATGTGGATGCAGACGTTACCCAATGTAGTTCAGGCTCGCATTTTATCCTTTCTAAATTACGAACATGCGAAGTTCAATAAGCAAGACTTGTCTAAACTTGCACGAGAGTTACTGTCTAATGATATCAAGATTGATTTTTGGGTCAGGAAAGCTGCAGACCAACTGTTTGATGTTGTGTCTGACTCAAAGTATAAATGGATTTCTTGTTTAAATCTGGATTCTGAAGAAGAAAAGTTTGAAGGGAGTTTTCGAGGCGTGCCTGAGTGGCTTAAGGATGTAGCTAGTGTCAATGATTCAGTTCTTCCTTGGCTTCCTGTTTCAGTAGACGATTTGAATACAACATCATCAGATGTCATGTGTGAAGACGGTGATGATGATTTGATGGTGGATATTGAAGCGGGGGGAGATGGAAACCTTGAAACGATTGGCACCCAACACGAATTGGTTCATCTTGAAATTGATCCCCTAGACCATGAAACAAAAGAAACAGCTGCGTGCTTGAAAACGAGAATACTGAACTTAGAATCAAGTTTAAAAGCTGCAGAATTGGTTGATGAAATTCAAAAACTTTGTGTGAAAAGGAAGGGAGACTCTTTAACAATTTTGGGTTTGATCGAACCATGGAATGCAGATGATGAAATCATTCCTGTTTTACTGTCCCGTCTTTTGGAAGGAAATGAAAACGACTTTGTATTAACAAGTAACATCCTATGCTCGATTCTGCTTCCAAAGTTCCTGATACTTGAAAAACCAGCTTCTCGTGTGCTAGTAACCTCAACAGTTGACTACTGCAAGGTGCACCACAAGTCTGCTGTGTATGCACTTTTATTTCCATTAATTCTTCGCAAAGAAGGCATCAATAGCCCCATTTGTGATGTGATCACGAGGATTATTAAAGAATGTTTGCACCCTGCTCATGTTTCTGCCTTTTGTCAAAAGCTACTTTGCAAAGAAACAAATGGAAATGCATATATATGTCTACCTTGCCATCAGCATCTAGTTTCTAAGGAACTGGTATGGACCGAATCATTGTTTAATCTATTCCAGAATATCTTGAATCATGATGTTCATTTGACTCAAGATTCGGTTGATCGACTAGTATATCATGTTCAAGAATCTGCTATAGGGTTCTCAAAGTCTTTAAGGTTTGCAAATTTCTTGTTGTGTTTTGTCAGTAAGTGTGCTCCTTTGTTAGAGGTTCATAAGGTGGCACTCTTTGAAGCGGTTGGGAACACATCTAGTTTTTTGACAAAATCGGTATTATCAAAACTAGCTAGTATTTGATTCTTACATTATCACACTCTTGAAATGTTTTGGAAGAATTAGGTTTCAGAAGTTTAAATTGGTGAGAGTTATTGAAGTTAAAACGTGTAGAACATCAAAAAAAGAAAAAAGAAAAGAAAAAGAGAGAGAATGGAAATGCAGCAGTTCTGCATCTTAAAATTGGTGCGTGGTTTTTTAAAGCAAATCAGTGGAAGATCCAAGATGTCTAACCCGGGTATGTACTCGCGCCATTACTTTAGAAGACTATAGTACAACAATTTTTTTATGTTTTTTTGCCCCTGATTACATGTAATATTCATTATTTTTTAATTCAATCTGCTGTGTGCTGGTACAATGATTTTCTGTTCTAGCTCATATGCTCTGCTCCAGAAGCTACTGGGAATGATTTTATTGCCTTTGTTACAAAACCAATTAACATGATGAAATACGGATTACTGGTTACATTGAGATGTATTATGGAACATGTCGTCAGTTTTCTAGTTATTTGCTTTTCAAACAGCATACAAGAAATGAAGGAAACATGTTATACACTTGTACTTATATAGAAGTAAAACCAAAAAAAAAAAAACGAAATAAACCGAGCAAAAGTTTGCAGCAAGTAACACTACACACACACATGAACGCGGATTGAGACCATTGGCTCTTATGCTGGGGGGATGTCAGTTATTCAGTGACCATTGACCATCTTCTTCATGGATTCAAATCTTGGGCCTTTATCTGCAAACTTAGTAGATGAATAAAGTTTTAAGTAATCTTGAAAAGTATACTGATTTGGGTATGACAATTTAGAGGCTGGTGAAATGACAGCATCGCCAGCAGGATTATAGAAAGTGGCAATCGATAACCGGCTTCCATCTTTATCAGTCATAACTCGGTGAACTGTGCTCTTATAATTCCCATTAGTCAATACTTCGATTTGATCACCTGTGTTAACAAATATTGTATTATTTTTAGAAGGCGGTATATTCACCCATGCACCATCTTTGAAGAATTCAAGACCTGGGACTTGATCATCTTGGAGCAAAAGAATGATGCCACCTGCATCAGTATGTTCACGAAGACCTCTAACTAGTTCTGGGTGAGGGCATTTTGGGTATTTTGCTACTTTTGTTCCTACAGAAGGACCTTTGTTTCCTGAGAAAGCCTCCTTGATGTAGTCCTTGTGTAGACCAAGATTCTCACACATGAGTTCAGAAAGCTTCTCTGCCACCTTTATTAGTTGGTCAATGTACTCATCCACTGCTTTGCTGCTTTTTTTGTAATTCAATAAATCTAATTTATTATATGTTTTATTGAAATTGTGTTATCATCAAGAAAAGAATGTTGGATGATGTGGATCATAATAACAAGTTCTTTTTCATTTTTTTACACAATAAAGAAAATTTCTTGTATTCATATGTTGTATAAGTACTGAACTGAGAAGATGGGTTGGGTAATGGGTCAGAACATGTAATTTTGGTCCGATTTGAACCCTATCTAATCGGATTGACCCAAATCACTTTTTGCCCAAAATTATTGAAGTTATTATAAATAAATAGTATGTCAAATATGAATACTAAAATCATATTATTTTAATAATAATATTAGGTTTTAAAGGGAAAAAAAAATTTAAGAAATTTTATGCATTACACTTCGGACAAAAAATATAATGAGTCAACCCATCTATTAGTAAATGGGTCGAAATTCTCACTGTTAATTCTGGATTTGAAGGTTGAAAGCTCCATATCTACTTAAGAAGATGATGCAAGTATGGAAGATAGAACTGCTGACTTACCGGAGCTCCTCAGAAAGGTCGTTGTACTCGTTGATCTTATTATCTGGGCGATGCCAAATAAAAAAGGTGCTTTCCCAATCGATGTCGGTTTTCTTGTTACTTTTCTCTTCAACACTTTTAACAATCTCAGAGTCATAGAACCTATTCTTCATGTTGTCTTCATAATGCTGATTCACTAGTTTCTTAACCTTCTCCATCAGCTGCTTATCAACCCCATGATTTTCAATCTGCATAATAATCATATAATCGAATTAGCGGAATAATATGATACCACAAAATTATCATAATTTAGTTATGAATATATGATATAATTACCTGAAAGAAGCCCCATTTCTCACAAGCATTGTGGAGAAGTGCCATTGTTTGGCTTCTCTCTTCACCATCTAACTTGTTAAAATCTATCAGAGGGATCTCCATTGTTTTTCTATTTCTTTTTTTTTTCCTATTTGATGATGGATTTATGTTTAGTTAAGTGAGGTATATATAGGCATCCACATGCAGGAGAATAAAGTTATTTCACCAATAGTTTAATCATTAGAAGGTAAATCTGCAAGGAAAGGTAGTTGCAGGGTACCATGGCCTAATTATCAGGGCGTATTTAATGCGTATTTATATGATCTAACTATTTGGATTCAGTTACATTTGACTTTTCTGGTCAAATAATATGTAATTGTTAGTATCCAGTAAAGATATGAATTTACTTAATTTAGACGAGACCATGTGAATTTTTTGACTGGTTCAAACTCTCTAATATTTCTTTTTAAAGGAATTTCTTGATTTAGCAGGTTTTCGAGGAAGTCGAGTCATGCATTTGTGTACGCTGTCTCACAGTTTCCGTTATCATTTCCTATACTCCGCTAGCCATGCAAGATGTTTACCCAAGAAGCATTGAATCCGGGCCTCTTTTGGTATATTCCACACAACCTATCACTAGATCATCTTGAATACTTGACTATGCTATTTGTTAGTGTATTGTTATTAAAGGTATTCTTATAGTTTTCATTAGTGTTGAAAGTTAAAGTAACAAACTTATATTTTAATGCATTTCTTGATAAAGATTTGTTATAAAGTGTATAGCTTAAGAAGTATGTGTTTGGGATTGCTTCACATTTAGAAAATAACGTTTTTAAAACGGCATTTTGCAAAAAAAGGTGTGGATCTGCTTCTTCAAAATCACATTTACAGGAAAAGACACATAATCATGTTTTTTAAACGCAATACTGAACACCCTATTGGCGTTTACAAATCACGAAAAGCAGAAAATCAATTCCAAAGCGCAATCCCAACACCTTTTAAGAGTCTCATCCCGATTCGTCAAATCTTGTGGGTCTTTAAAAAGATTAAATTTGAAGATAAAAATCAAACCTTTTGAATTCAGATTCAAAAGATCTTCTTTCTAGTTGACTCTAATAATAGAGTAGATTTCACCCTTGAAAATTTATTATACATAAATTTATGGACAATAGTTTACTTGCTTGGATTGTTCCTTTTGCATAGGTTCTTTGAATGTGACTAGTTGATTATATTATTTCCTTTTTATTATATAATATGATAATATTATTATTATACATCAACAATACTTTTGAATAATATACCTAATTGTTCCCGGAGAAGTGATATATCTTCCTACTATTTTCTTCTACTTATCCTCCTACCCACAAGATTAATACAATGGACGAGGTGAGGAAAGAGAATTAGTGGATTCCACATGTCATCTTGTGTTGAGTAGGAGGATGAAGTACGAAGAAATAGTACGAGAGTATATCACTTTTATTGTTTCTGTGGGAAATAGAACTACTACTCATAATTCATTGTTTTCTTGAATTCCAAATTCATCAGTTTTGCAGAAAACTGGGTGCGGTTTTGACCTTTGGATTCAATCTATTTTTTAAAATTTATTCTTTAATGTTCAAACCATTTGTTGGATTCAGTAGAGGTTTTCATTTTCCAATGGGCTTGTTTTAGATGTGATGTCACACATTCAAGTTATCATATCCAATCATAGTGGCTTTTGTGCAAATCTAACCTTAGATTATAACTTTGGTTAAATAGATGATTTATACCTAACACTTTTTTGTTATGTATGTACAATAATACTCTTGAACATGTGGTTGAGAAAAATCGTTAGTGGTTTGTAGGGGTAAAAAAGTTATGATTGTTGTGTGGCAAAAAAATGTTTGTGTACAAATCATCTCCCGTTGGTTAACCTCCGTCTTAGAAAGAGATGTTTTATATCCTCATACTTTATAATTTATATTCATATTTATCCTCCTCGTTTGATCAAGACAAGTGTCAAAATCAAGGAAAGACATGATGAAAGAGAATTAGTGCATTACACATGTTAATTATTAAAGAGGCGGGAGAATGAAATAGGAGGATAAAGTAGGAGAAAATAGAATTCTTTAAAAAATATTGTGGTGTTGTCCTGATTTAAACCTCATCTAATGTTATATTCTTGATTTTTTTTAAGTCCCTATTTGTTATGTTATGATTAGCATAGTTTTTTTTAGCTCAAGGTTGTATTGCCTTAAGTAATTCACTACCAAAATTGTTAAAAGGGATTGTGGGGAATTGATTATTG
The DNA here is from genome assembly GCA_032274825.1 of Drosophyllum lusitanicum. Lineage (NCBI taxonomy): Eukaryota > Viridiplantae > Streptophyta > Magnoliopsida > Caryophyllales > Drosophyllaceae > Drosophyllum > Drosophyllum lusitanicum. Next base: position 24,517 of record JAUEJL010010000.1, on the reverse strand, counting down.
TTTTTTACCAAACAGTATATAATTATAGCTACTTTAAGTTAGGGTGTTGTTTGGTTATTAATTGGGTATCGGGTTAATCAGGTTGGTTATTTAAAAAAGAAAAAAAATAATAGAGGTATTAAAGTGTACTCGAATTCTGACTAAAACAGTTGAGAACCGAATCGATCTAATAATGAGTAAACCGAAACCCGAACACACCTATCTAAAACCCGAACTAATCGACCTGGACTAAACGAAACCTGATTAAACTTGTCGGATTATTCAGGTAATGGTTATTTTTGACACCCGTGCTTTAAGTTACTTATTTATCACTTCCAAAATTATCAAATGCTCTATTACTATAATATCAATTATATCAAAACTCAATAAGCAGAAAACAGTTTTAACAAGCAATAACACCTACTAGACAATCAATATAAAGTTTCACAGGTAAGAATTGTTACACTCCCTCTAAGAAATTGGACACCTCTTAAAACCTATTACTTATATTCTAATATAAAAGCCCTAATTGAACTTGATATGGTTGAATGGGCAAATTACATAAAGTTTTTTGAGAATTTCACCTTATAATCAATTTATAATAAAAACACTATTCATTTCAATTTTCATTTTATCCCCTAATAAAATTTTATTTTTCCCCTTTAATTTATCTTCAATTTTTAATTTTCACTCACAAATAAATTTTTATTTTTTACCTTCAGTTTATACAAGATTACATTTTACCTAATAAGATAATTTGTAGCTTAGTTAATTTTTTGATAAACTACAATTTGCTAAAAAAATAACTCTATTTTTATCTTCTTAAAGGAAGATTATCAAACTAAATAATATGTATGTATATTACTTTGAACAACAATCATATCTATAATATTATTTATAATTTAAATTAATATAAATGTGATTATTTAAAAATCTAACTTGACGCAATACACGGGCATGAACACCTTGTTGTTTTCAATTTTGTCCCACATTAGTCATTGTACCTTTTCATTAGTCATACATTAGCAACTGTACATTTTCATGTCTCTCTCACCTTTTTAATTTATCCCTAATAATGGCAACGTGGCGGGTTGGGGCGGGGATTGGTCTCCCATCCCCGTCCCGTTTTAAGAAAACCGTCCCGTCCTCGTTTAAAAAATCGCGGGGATTTAAACGGGGATCTCCATCGGGTAACTGGGAAAACTGTGGGGTAACGGGTATCCCCGTTTAATATAAACATGTGCCTAAATGGGTAATTTTCACCGCGAAGATACCCGTTAAAGTAAAACTGTGATTTTTCACCATAGGGATCTTTACTGTTAAGATTTTATCAAGAGTTTTAGAAAACAATTATACTAAATTATACAACATTATCAAATACAAATATATGTGAACCAAAATTAAAGTTTTAAAGAATCTAAATGTATCCAAAATATCAAAAACAAACAATCCAAATAAAGACACCTATTAAAATTAGGTTGTGTGGAAGTGTATAAAAATTTGTATATTTTATATTTAAAATTAATTTTATTTATATATATATATATATATATATATATATATATATAATTAATATTAAATTATAATCGGGTATCGGGTAATCGGGGCGTGGATCATCAAACCCTTCCCCGTTTAAATAACCGAGTTTTTCCCGTCTCCGTCCCCATTTATAGTCCCCGTCCCCGCCCCGTTTATATCGATTTTCGGTTTTTTTGCCATCCCTATTTGTCACATATTAACATTGTTCATTTGTTTATTGCTCTCATCAATAATCAATTGAAATAAGCAACTTCAGTGTTCATATTTTAAAGTGTTTAGTTTTGTTACGACAAATAAATAAGTAGTTTGCATAAGTAACCCTAAGGCCGCATACGATTCGTACAACTCGAGCTCATTTAATTTGAGCTTTTATCAAGTTCGACTCGAGCTAAGCATTAAAAACGAACCTAAAATACATTAAAAGTTAAGCTTGAGCTTATAAGGAACTAGGTTGAACTTGCAAATGTTTATATTATTGGATTTTAGAGGGTGGACATGAACATTAACAAAGACGGAGATGTTAACGGCCAACTACAGACCATCGATTTTCAAAGGCCAAGACCTTCGACTAGAGAGATGAGAAGCAAACGGAGATGGAGATGTGACCATAGAAGATGGAGAATTGATGACGGCCTTCGACCTTTGACTAGAGAAATGAGAGGAAAACGGAAACCTTCAACGATGGAGATGCGAGACCTTCGATTAAGCGAACGAAAAGGGAGATTCGAAGATGCGAACAGAAGATTGAGAAGAGTGTTAAAAATTGTGTGTAAACAAAGGAAGCAAGGCCTTTTCTTATAAAAAAGAGAGAAAATATATGTTATAATTATTCTTTATCCTAGAAAAACAAATAGTTTTCTCCTCTTATGTCTGCATACATAAAGAGGTTTAAAGATCTTTCTTTATGAAAAAAAAAAAAAAAAACCCACCACCATCATAACAAGCAAGTAGTTTTAAAAAGCAATCCCAAATATCCAATTATTCTGTTAAAGTCTAATTAAACTTGATATGATTCACATACCATGTGCTCCATTTATAAATGTCCTCACACATGCTCACTTTTCTTATCTTCTCATTCTCTTAATTTACACTGCTTTTATACCAAACACCACCCCATTATAGTAGAATCACTTGAAGATTTCCAAACCAACTTGCTGATGTAAAACTTGTTCCAGGTTGATTTTTTTTAACAGCAAACACATACTTAAACTACACTTACGTTTATAACAAGACTTGAACCCTTAACCTCAAAAAGGAAGGAACACCTTAATCACACATTGATGCCGCTATATATTCTGACAAGCACCGTAAGAAAAACAATGATAATGAGAAGCAAGACGACGACAACAACAACACAATGTGTTGATAGGGCCTAAGCATGAGAAGCAACAATCTAAAGACAGGAATGATAATGTAAAAATTTTCTTAACTGTTTAGCCTTCTTCAAATTGTTGAGACCAAGTTATACTGTTTTGTTGGTAGAAATCTATCATTTTACCCCTTAATTAGCCATAGTTATTGATAATACTAAAACTATTAATATCTAAGTAGATGTAACATGTAGTCTAATGGTGTTATTGTATGGTCATTTAGAGGTGATTTGTATATAAAAAAGATTTCTTTTATACATGTATGGTAAAATATTTTTCAAACATTTTTTAAAATTAACAAGATGATTAGCATAAGACCAGTATTACAACTTTGCTTCCACATGCATCATGAGAAAAAGATTAAAAAAAGTGAATTTGAAAGGGTTTTACTATATACAATCAATGTTCTAAGGTGAATAAATCATCTCCCATCTTTTTAAGCAAGAGGTTCTATTTTTTACCCTTCATTTATTTCTTCATTGTCATCTTTTAAAAATTTGACCGGGTATATAAATACTCGAACCATGTAGGCCGATTGTGTACTTGTAGTTTTTTTAGTGGACTTGGGTACTTGAACCGAAGACGCTTGCATTGACCATTTCTAGCCCGTACATAGATCTGATTTACAGGGAAAATGATGTCACTTGACTTCACTAATCACTATGTACGGCTGCCCATGATTTGTCCCTCCAATTGGCATCATTTGAGTTTATTTATAGAGTATTGTTTCTTATGATGATTTTATTTATAGATATTGTTTTTTATGATAAAATAAATATATATTAATAAAATTATCATGTTAGTAGAAGATTTAAAAAATAAACTATAGAAAGCTTAAAACTAAAGCAGCTAATAGGATTATAAGACCATTTTTCTTAACTTAGAAATTCTTACTTGTTACATCTATTTTTAATATAAAAAAAGAGATGGTCTGCACATAAGAGAGACAATTCACCGCTTGATGAGTACACTTTGTTGTTTGTTAATTTTTAAATAAGCCACGAATACGTAAATATAACATTTATGAAAACATTTGTCTTGTTGCCTTTAAGGATTTACAATTTAGCATGTTTGCAAAGCCTATTGAATGGAGGGACCAGTGAAGAAGAAATGCTCAGCCATCTACTTAGATCGAGCAGCTCAGATCTTAAGAAGATACATTTCTAGAGCACATGCTATTCGTCTTCGTCAAAAGAATTGCACAAAGGACACACCAAATAGGGGATTGAATGCCTCTTTTTGAAAGGTTGGATCTTGTTGGATGGCGACAGTGGAGAATCTTCCAAGCTAGGATGTGATCTTACTTGGAACAAGCTTAACTTAAGGAAAAGTTGGCCCCTTATTGTTTCTTGGTAAGATGTCATCTACATCCTTTCTAATGGAAGTAACACAGAAATAGCTTGAGGAATTTAAGGACCAATTCCTTTTATAACGTTGAACCCATGGTTGTGGAAGTTGTTTATGCCATCAGATTAGCGAGGAATCTAAAGTTTTTGGTACGGGGTATCACATAAATTCATTGTTTTGTTTCGCTACATGACTTGGTTACTCGTTTATATATGTGTGTGTGTGTGTGTGTGTATAGGATTGACAAAAAACGGGTTGGGTCAATGTTAGGTAGCAGGTAGAAACCGGTCCATGCCAGTAAGTCAGTAACCAAAGTTAATAACATTTAGCAAAACCATAAAATCAAACCTTAGAAAGCTAGAAATTCATTCAACAAATGAAACAAGTTATACTAAGTAAATTATCAACAAATTAACTAATTTGTCAACAAGTTTCATTATTTGATGAACTAAAGAATCTACAAGGTTCAACAAATAATAAACCAAATAAATATATTGTTGTGTTTTGGCAATCCCCGAGTTTCTGCAAATAATTAATCAACAAAATTTTGAGAAGGTTCAACAAACTAATCTTGTGTATAGGGATGGCAACGGGCCGGGGATTGGTCCCCCCATCCCCGTCCCATCCTCGTCCCCGCTTAAATTATTCGGTTTTTCCTCGTTCCCGTCCTCGTCCCCGTTTAGCATCCCCGAAACCGCCCCGTTTAACTCGGTTTTAGGTTTTCCCCGTCGGGTTTGGTTTTTTTTTTTGCCATCCCTATTTATGTATCACAAAGTCCATTATTTAGCCAATTGTTAAACAAGCTTTTGAGAACTAAAATTGGGATTTGGAGGTATTCACTATTGGGCAAGGTACAAGTGGCTTAAACAACATATATTAACATTTCAACTTAATTGTTTATAGTCTTAAAGCAACAAACTATACCAATTAGGTTTAAATCTTTTATTCACTTGGATTAAACAATTAAAATTGGACTTGTTAATCATTAGTTAGGGTTGCTCTTGAAAATTTGAGGGGTTACACAATCATTCAATCATGTGTAGCACCTATAATACAAAAAAATAAACAAAATTAGATTGAGGTGAAAGGTCTCTTCCAAGCGATGTTCAAACCCACACGACGATAATTATCACAAAAAATCTTTTCTTTGAAGTGCAAAAATTTTATGTATAATAGCCAAGTGACGAGAAAATGCAATATTGAATGGACTATTAATCAACCAAGGCTCAAACCAAAATTTGATATCAGATTTAGTTCCTAGATTTCTTTAGAACATACCCTTATCCGGGAAGATTTTTTATCAGAATCTTTTTAAACTTTTATTATATTTCTTTAAATTCAAGCGAATCTGCTTTGGATTTTTTCAAACCCACTCCACCATGATCTCCTTGTAGAGCTTCAAATTGTGCTTCACATAAAGAACCCTTCTCAATCTTAAACCAACATCACAAGCTACAAACTTGATCCATATTTTAAGTTTTAAGGCTACCTGCACTTTGGCCACCTAATTCTTTTTGTTTGCAATGACATCATTCCAAGCAATCTTACCTTTTTAGCCTTTCAAACCCCAAAAGAATGTTATCTCAAACTATGTAATGTTTTAATAATTTTCTTAGGAGCTTTAACAAGAGGGGAAAAAAAAAATACAAGCCAAGGCTATCAAGAATAGACTTACAAACTGTTAGTCGACCTACAGAAAGTGAGGATGCTTTCCATTTGGAGAGCTTATTTTGAAAACTTTTTGATGATTAGTTCACGGCGTACTGAAAGCAGAGGAAGCATTCGATGCATCATATAAACAAAAGTGCGTGCTCGCGCGTGTTCATTGTTATATATCACTATAGAATTTTTCTATTTATCCTCATATATATCATATCAGGACAAATGTTAAAAACTTAAAATCAAAAGAGGTCATGGTGAAAGAAAATTAGAAAATTCTGTTTCCTCCTAACAGATCTTTCAACTGTATCCACAACCAACTAAATAAGGACATGCGAAATTCACTAATTCTTTTTTCACGTCTCTTATTTTGATTCCAATTTATATCTAATGAGTAGAAAGTATTTTGTATAAGGGTATAACAACTCTCCTACCTATGTTCATGGATAAGTGTCAAAATCAGAATAAAAGATAATGAAAGAGAATTGGAGGATCTATGTGTCATCGATTACTAAGTAAAAGAATGAAGTAAGAGAAAATACATGTTTTCTTATTTTATGTGAAAATATAGTAAACTTCGATATTCTAATAATAATATGATGATACTTTGACAATTCTAATTTCCTTTTTATTTATATAGTATTTCCTATTGTTAGAAACATAATTGTGAAGAATTCAAATTATCTAGTTATTATACTAGTCGATATTAATTAGTCGAAAACCACGTTTGTTTTTTGCATAATTTATTTTCTCTTTTCCTTAATCTATTAATTAGGGATACGGTTCCACTTATTAATCAGTTATTCCAGGTATAGAACTTGATAAGACCGAAAGTTTAATTTGAAACCGGTTTTTAAAATATGAACCAAAATTAGCCAATAACCGATAAATATTTTTGTTATTAAAGTCAAATATGAGACATTTATATTAGTTGTTTTTTTTTACCAATTAAGGTTAATTAATAATCAAACAATAAATTAGCTAGCTGCAAAATAAGGTTATGTTTATGCTTGGATTATCAAGCAATTACACAAAAAGTTAGGTACGAAGTTTCTGAAATTATCGTAGAGATTAACAGCTAAATGATTTAAAGTTAACACTAAAAATACTTGAAATCACAAGTGAACATGTATGCATCTTTAACACTAACATATGACCAATAAATAATAGTTTATTGACTTCGTTCTCCATAAACAATAACCATTAGCCATATCGTCAACGATAATATATAGTTCAATAACCAACCATACCACCAAACATAATAGTTCATAGCCAACCATATGACTACAAAATTAAATATCAACCGGTTCCGGTTCTAGGCTCGAACTACCCGGTGGAATCATACCCGAAATAACCTAAAACCGAAAATAAAGTTTTGGAAGAATCGATAACCGGACCAAATATCTTAACCCGGTTCTAGTTATGGTTCGATTTTTCGGTCAAAAGCTCTGATGCTATTGTTAAGCATGTCATCAAAATATGTATCTCAATATGTCGTCTATTCATCATAATTTCAGGTTTTTTATTAACTTTTCTTTTGTATGTTGAAAGGTTGATGTCTCATTTGATGCGTTTGATATTGATTACTTCACTCTTCCTAAAAAGGGTTATTCACAAATAAACAAAAAGCCACCTTTTTAGAAATTCTCTCAATTTTGTTTGGACAAAATTATGGAAACACGTCTATTTTGTGAATTAAATTACGGTGATTGGATATATGTTTCTAGCAGCATCTATCTTAGATGTTTTTATACTTATATACACTTTAAATAAGAAGTATGTTAGTCGTTTCATCATTTGGTCTTTTACAACACCTATGAGAGGTATTGTATTTTTTCCCCTTTTTCTTAATTTTAATAAATAAATTATATGATAAATATAATTAAGAAATAATTATTACTTACAAGAGTAGAAATATAATGTTCTTTCAATATTTTAGGAGGATTGTGAGTTGGCCTTGACTATTTAATGCAAAATCCAAATTTTATAATGCAGCCCAGACTATCATCACTGCCTAGATTTCTGTTTCTGTATGCAGATATGTGGGTGTTTCTTTCTCTAGACTCTAAAGGCAATATGTTGTGGCAACTTCTTATAAAACTCATCTTATTTTGACACCAAACTGCTAAACATAAACGGACCAAGTATTTTTTATGATCGGTGACACCGTATAATGATAAAAATAAAATTAATTAAGATTGAGGGTGTTGTTCGGGTTTTCAATTAATCGGGTTGGGTTAATGAGGTTTCTGTAGTTGTTCTGGTATTTTAGGGACAAAATCTAAAACAAAACACAATTTATATGAAGCTTTGTTAATTAAATTGTTATTTTTAGAGTAAACTAAAGTATTTTAAAGCTATAAATCGAATACTAAACCATATCTTATCATTTTTTTAAAAAATTAACTTTTCATTAGATTTTTGGTGGCATAAAAAAATTTGACTGTTGACACCAGCTCGAAAAAATTAAAATTCCATTTCGTCTGCAAAATTGACTGATGACTCGTACTACCGCCGTATCAAACATATGTCCGCCACGGCTGCCAAACAATTATAACTAACCATCGGTCCCAAATTGATCACTACGAACAATAATGTTTGAAAAAAAGGGTCGAATGCAAATTTGTTTTCTTTTTTATGTTGACACACACAACATTTAATTTTTCAAAAAATAAATATTAATTGATGTAAATCTAAGAATTTCAAGGCTAAAGGTGCAGAATTTCTAAGCCTACTTAATGACAACAAAAGGTTAAATACATGAACCAAAAACCTAAGTAGAAAGTTAGTTCAATGTGAAAGACCTTAATGCATACAAATTAGAGAGGTTTTATATCCTCCTATTTATCATCATACTTATTAGATCAATCCAAGTGTCAACATTAAGAGAAGAGATTAAGAAAGAGAATAAGTGGATTCCACATGTCATTATTTATTGAGTAGGAGGATGAAGTAGGAGAAAAAAGTAGAAGTTTGTAGAAATTTCTACAAATTAAGACGAAATGAAAAATAATAACATTCGAAGGACTGAGGTTACTAAAAACGGAACACGATGAAACTGAACCTAAGAAAAACTCAACTCACATAAACACCTTTGAGCTAACAACTTAGAGACTCGACTCATAATTGATTTTTTTTGCAAGTGTTTTGATAGTTAGCTTTGGGGAGAATCTTTAACTTTGAGAAACTTGGACATTTGGGCGAGTGAGCTTTAGTTGTAATTAGCTTAGGCAAGTTAGCTTTAGGGTATGTTTGGTATCAAGCTTATTGGAGCTGGTAGCCTTTTGTTTTGAAAGAAAAAGTTACAAGTTATGTTCGGATGAAAAAGTTGGAAGTTTTTTTTAAACAAAAAAAGCTCTAAAACAAAAAACTTCTTGAAGTAGCTTTTAAAATTAGCTGGAAGTTTTTTATATACCAATTATCTAAATACCCTCTTTAATTGTTTTATAATTCCTCCTATTTTTATACTTCGTCATTTTTTGTCATTTTACACTATTAAGCTCCAGCTACGAGTTAATTTGCTAAACACATATATAACTAAAATATACATCTTCTAGCTCCAGCTATTTCCGTCAAACATACCCTTAGTTCTCATCAACCTTGGCTAAGTATTTTAGGCGAGTCAATTTTGGTTCTAATAAACTCAAGTCAGACTATTTGCTAACCGACCAGCAAGACCTCTTCAAGTTGTCGTGATAAAGTGGGACATGTTGCGACGATAGGCTTGAGCAAAGCTAAATCTAATCTAATGATATAAGATAAGCCTAGTATCGAAGACGTTGTGATTGTTTAGAAATAACAAAGAAAGAACTTTTAAGAGAAAGAGAAGTGTTTTATTCTCGAGAATTCATCATATATGGGTTTAGATTTAAGAAAATAGATACTTCAGATTTTAAAACATTTGAATCTAAAGAAAAAAGAAATGATTTTTACACAACAAGTTTTTATCACACATAATAATTGTAACTTTTATGTCCCTATAATCCACTATCTTTTATTCTCATCCACATATTAAAGAATATAATATAATGATCGTAACAATAAAAAAAATTATTATGTATAACAAAAATTTGTTATGTATAACCCTAAATAAAAACAAAGTAACTTGATTCTTAAACTATCCAAGATTAACTATAAATACAATATTTATGAAAATTAAATTAATAATTTGGCCTTTACCCACAATAGAGGCCAACACTTTGCGTTTATTCACAAACACTGTTGGCATAAAATACACTTCACCCCGATCGACCGGCAGCAAGCACTGCAGTGAAGTCCCTTTCCAAACTCCCCGCTCTGCCGCTCGCCGCCGGTGACTGTTCACCTACATCGCCATAACACTCCTCACCGGCTTCATCATCTCTCTACAATCTTACAATGTCGCAAAAACCACTTCTTAATTTCTTCTTCTTCTTCTTCCTCCTTCTCGATCTTCTCTGCTTTACATGTTTACTTGCAGTCGAAGATTCGATTATCTTCAAAGAAGACGGTGGAATTGTCAATGTCACTACTATCGGATCAAATAGATCTAAGGACGATAGCTTTGCTGGCATGCTTGATCGTGCTCTCGAAAAGGAGTTCCCGGAGAATGATGAACAGTCCGATGGTTAGTTAGATCTTGTTTTTTTATTATCTTTCGTTTGGTACAATTGGTTGTCATTTCCGAGGCTGTAGACTAGAGAATCAGACGTAAATTCTGAGCTATTTAGGGCATGGAATTAGGTACATTTTAGGAATCATGTCTTTTATTTACTCACACCAGGACTTGTGTGTGTGTGAAATCATTTGAATTGTCAAGTCTTGATCGAATATTGTGGTATGCAATAAGTTCTTAATCTGTTGTTTTATCTATCTTACTTAGGTACTGATCCTGGAAGCTTCAATAACAGTGTTGCCGGGCAACAGGTGTGTAATTTAATCTTAAGATTTCGGGTTTTTCATGAAAGTTTCAGTCTTGTTGGCTATCATATTTATCACCTGTTTATTTCTAAATATGGTACTGTTTAGTTTGGTTTAATGATCACTTGACCTCTCTTATGAACATCAAAGTTGAACCTTCTAGCGTTAGGGTTTAGTAGGGATCATTATTATTGGTGACTAGCAATTCTAAACTGTTTATTATCTTAAGCTACCCATAAATATTCAAGTATCATTCAACCTCCCATATGATTAATGTATGAATGGGAGTTCCATTAGCTGCAACTAATTAGCTGATCTTATTTATGCTGTAAAGGGATCCGTTTGGAATCCAAAGTTCAATACTTTTGTAAAGATTTTTTCACTGTGCCTCGTATATCCCCTACATGAAGTAAATGCCATCTACAAGCATTTCATGAAAGCATTAACAAAATTTATATCTATTTTTTACTTGGGAACGCTGGGTTTTTGCATACTTTTTTTAGAATTTGTTTTCTGGAATGGGTTAGTAGTGGTTTATCATGATTTGCTGACACGTTTCACATGTCAGGCAGTTCTGGAAACTGTTGCTAGAGTCAAGTCGAAGAGAAATGAGAGCAAAGAAGAGAAGTATGTGCTCCTCGAATCATTAGCAATTTTTGTATAAAAGTCAGAGTTCACAAATGTGATACAAGTAGCTCTTAATTCTTATGATAAGTTGTTTTGAACTTGGATGAGAACAAACTTTGAGATGTTTCTGGTTTCTTTTGCTCCTTGGTTCTATGGAAGCGGGTAGTTTAATATACCTGCTGTTTATGTTGTATTGTAGGTCATTTCAGCTTCATGATGTTTTCAATTTGGATAATGAGAACCGTCCTGAAGATACACCAAGACTGATAGATAGCAAGGTAAGCTTTATCATGTTCAGTTCTCACGTTACATGTAATACTAAAAGATGAATGTGTGGTATCAAGCCTGGTGTCTTGGATAGTATAATATTTTCAGTTGTTTGTGTGCACGTGCGTGTGAAATCCAAATTCAATATCAAGAAGCTGATCTTATATTGGTAATCTTTGCTCAGGACAATGTTTTTATTATGTCAAATCCCAAGTCGAAGTATCCTATGCTACAATTAGACCTAAGGTACGTCTTTCATCCTCACATAAAGTATCTATGTTGGTAGCTAATGCTTATTCTTGTTACTTTTTGACAGATTGATATCTGATCTGGTGGTTGTCATTGTTTCTGCAACTTGTGGTGGCATTGCATTTGCTTGTGCTGGGCAGCCGGTCTGGTCATTATTAATGCTTTGTCAATTCCAGTAACTTGATATCTTATATCCCCCCCCCCTCCCTCCCCCCCTTCTGTTCAAATAATATTTTTCCTGAAACTTGGAGAATTTTGTACTGGGGTTATCCAGTTTTGAAGACATATGTATTTGGAGAATCAATTTTCATAATTTTTAATATTTGGGTTTCCTCATCAAATGGTATGCAGGTTATTACAGGATATTTGCTAGCCGGATCTTTGATTGGACCTGGGGGCCTTAGCTTTGTTAATGAACTGGTTCAGGTATGTGTGTCACTTCATCTGTGCAGGTAGCCAAGAATTTCGTTAGGTCGCACTATTATAAATTATTCATGAGCATCCCAATTTGTTCTCATGACTCATGAGAAATTTTGACATTGACTTGATGTTGTTAACTTGTTTCTAATCTTTTGTCATGTTAAATATTCATGCAGGTTGAAACTGTTGCTCAGTTTGGTGTCATTTTTCTTCTTTTTGCATTGGGCCTGGAGTTCTCATCAGCAAAGGTTTCTCAGCCTTCTGCTCATACCAACATTGCTTCGTCTTACAGTTGCAAAAAGAGAGAAAGAATCACACAATTTAATTACATATAGAAAAGAAATGTTAAATCATTTTTCTTAGCCTTATGTGTGTGTGATGGATCTTGTAATGAGGCCCCTGCTTTTTCTTTTTGCAGCTCCGTGTTGTCCGGGCAGTTGCTGTCTTAGGAGGTCTGCTCCAGATATTTCTTTTTATGTGCTTATCTGGAGTAATTGCTGTGGTATCTCTTCTCTATCTGATTTCTCTAAATTTTATTACATGGTTTTTGTGATGCTTAACTGCTAAATTTCTCGGTAGAAATAGTCTCATGTATAGGTGAACACTCAAAAAGCATCATCTGTTTTTTTACTAGTGAAACTTTAATGATCGTTGATATTATTACATTCATCTTGTTTATTCTGTGCACTTGATTAATTTTGTAGCTATGTGGCGGTGAAGCTTCTGAAGGCGTATTTGTTGGTGCCTTCCTTTCCATGTCATCTACAGCTGTGGTAGTTATATTTATGTATACATTACATAACTGAATCATTCAACTCATTTATTGATTTACAGCAGCAAAATATAACCAACAGTTACTAATGGTATTCTGTATATGGAGTTGTATAAGGGGCACAATAGTTTGTAACTTGTTATTTTTATTCTGATCATTTTTTTTGGAAAGTGGTTTCCCTTTTGAGCTATCAACCCTAACTATAAGTTGAAGTAAATGTACTACTCACTTTGGTAATGCTAAAAACTTATAATCAAAATCTTTGTCTAGAATCTTGCTTAGACTGATCTTGGGTCTTACTAATATATTGTACGTTAACACTTACCTTTTGTAAAGGTACTTTTGAATGTTTGTTACATCAAAAGGTAAGTTTTCAAGTATGAAACATAAAATAGTAAAACGTGTATAGTTGGCTACATCTTGTGTAGTTTGCCCCTTCCAAAACTTCCATTCATTAATGTTATTGAGTTGGGCTTTACAAAATAATAAAAATAATGCTTAAGTTAGCTTAATTATTGGACTATTGGGACCATTTAATAAGCAGGCGCGTACCATAAGCTAAAGCCGTAACTAAATTTATTCTCTATCCTTTTGGTTGATGCTGACGCAACATTGTCTTGTATACATAGGTTTTGAAGTTTTTGATGGAAAAGAATAGTATTAGCACCCTTTACGGGCAAGTCACTGTTGGTACCCTTATTTTACAGGTAAGTTTCTTCTTCCAATTTTATTCAATGCAGTGGTAGTAAAATAAGCAACTGTGAGTGATATTTATCCTTGAATCAATTAGTGATTTCTAGGCTTTTTGACAATTTAGTGTTGGTGTTGGTGTATCTTTGTGTGTCAGGATTGTGCAGTGGGTTTATTATTTGCACTGCTTCCGATCCTGGGTGGTACTTCTGGAATTCTTGAAGGCATGTTATCTATGGCAAAGACGTAAGTGAATAGTCCTGAACTTAAATAATTGCATCTCATGCTATTATAGTGAAAATTTGTTTCATATTCTTTATATGCAAAACTGTACTAGATTATAATGTGTGGTGTTGTGTTTGTGCTGTGTTACTTTGTAAATCAAAAGAAAAAAGAAAGAAAAATTGTGCAACTTATCATATAATGTATTGTTATCAAGTCTTTTCTAATGACTTGCGTTATCAGGTTGGTGACTTTAGTTACGTTCTTGGTTGTTTTATCGGTATTATCCCGCACCTGTATACCTTGGTTCCTTAATCTTATGATAAGCCTATCATCCCAGGTATTCAATGCCCCTTTTTATAGCTAGTCCGATTTCTCTTTGTTCTAATTCCTAAAATGATCAAATTTTGTCTTCATTGACCATTTGCAGACCAATGAACTTTATCAACTGGCATCTGTAGCTTTCTGCTTAATGGTTGCATCGGTTAGCTTCATTACTCTATGACAGTTTGACACAATGTTTTTGCATCTTATCTAGCTTTATTACCTATACTTAGACGTAGCAATTTTGACCCATTTACTTGCAGATGGGTTGATTTGGGTTGTGTTTTAGCTCAAACATTAAAAAATTTAGCTAAAAGGGGAACAAGTCAAATGATTTGAATGGCCTGAAAGTCACCCAAATTCTACTTTTAGTGCCTACCTCCTAGTTTTTTTATTCAAAGATTTAAATTCTTTTTCTAGTTTTAGCTGTTTTGCTAGTTTTGTTACCTGCTTATAATTGTAATAAACTTTCTTTATAATCATAATCAAGTATTTATAAAAGTAGTTTTTTTAAATGTTTGTGGGTCGACTTAACCTGATCCGTTTTGGCTAGTCACAACCGATCTGACCCACGCATGTTGATCTGCTTCTCTCTGATGATACACCATGGAAAATATCTGTACTGATGCCTGATGTGTATTATGGTAAATTACTTTACAATTCAGTGTAGTGACAAATTGGGTCTAAGCCTTGAATTGGGTAGCTTTGCTGCTGGAGTGATGATATCAACCACTGATCTTGCTCAACATACTCTTGAACAAGTAAGATCAACTTATAATTGGGCCTCGCAACTATTATGTTCGTTTTTCTTTTTGATGTATCTGGCATTCTTTATTAATTGCTTCAAGAACCAAATTTGTAAAACCTTCATGTAGCAAGTAGCTGACAGTTGAGGTGACCTTGTAAATCATAATTGTTTTATAGTTTCGTTCTTAGCTCTTACCACTTTGAGCCACAATATGCTGACATTTATCACTTTGACAAGTCGTCATATAACTTTTAAGCTTCATCATTATCACTGCTTACATAAATTGTTATTCATAATATAATCTAATCTGACCAAACCCAGTTGCAAATTGACTGCTTCCATGAAAGTTTACATATCACTTTTTGGTTCAAACTATTATTCCTGCATAATCAAAATGTGAGAAGTGCAATATGATTTGTTTTTGGTTTTTGACATATTTTTCTTTGCAAACCTGCATATACTCTTCTAAGTGTATTTGAATATGATTATATTTATTTCTTGCCAGAGGTCTATAGGGAAACAGTCTCTCTACCCTTGTATGTCCGTCTACATTCTACCTCCCCACACCCCGCTTCAGTGGGATTTGGTATAATGGTTGTATATTTATTTCTTGTGGTGGGCATGCTTTATAGGGAACTTGTTTCCCAAAAGCTAATAGCATATTAGCATATAGTTTTTTAGAGAACTCCCAAAAGCTAATAGTACACACACACACATATATATATATATATGTATATATATACTACTATATAAACCATTTAAAACACTCGTTCCTCATTAACTTTAAGAGTTCTTAAAATTCAATCAAAACATCTTGACCTTTCATTATATTTAAATTGATCTCATCCACTCAATCTTTAACCATTTCATTCTCTCTCCTAATTTACTTTAACTTTTTATTCATTTAAAATATACTTTCACATAAATACACGCATATCAACACAATTTCCAAAATCTTATTAACTTCTCTCTCTTTATTTCATAAATAGAATTCTTTTTTCTTATTTTTAATGTCTTTTAGAATTTGTTTTTAAAATTAATAAAGTAGTTGATGCAAATAAAAGAAATATTGAAAAAAAACGAACATGTTGTTGAAGAAATCATTTTTGTGACACTGAATCGCGCGAATAACTTATCATTGCATTTTTGAAAGCGACATGTTACAAAACAAAAATTATTCGCCGTAGCAGCATTGCTCGGGTACGATGCTAGTAGATACATATATATATTTTTTGCTTAACTTGGAGCTCATTTTGCTTCAGGTAGAACCGATACGCAATTTCTTTGCTGCTCTTTTTCTTGCTAGCATCGGGATGCTTATTCACGTTCAATTTCTGTGGAACCACATTGATATCTTACTAGCAGCTGTTATATTGGTGGTTGTAATAAAGACTTTTGTAGTTGCTACAGTTGTCAAAGGATTTAGATACACTAACAAGACCGCGCTTCTTGTAAGGATTTATGCTACTTGTTCTGTATTTCCTATTAGAGGTGGCAAATGGTTGGGTCAGGTGATCAGGTCAAAAGGGGCAACTTTTTGTATGTGTCGGAATGCTTCAGGTTTGGTTGACCTGTAATATTGTGTCCAAAAGTTTAAATTTCTTATAAACAGTTGGTGTGTCAAATATGACTAAAAATCATATTTCATTAGCAATCTAATTTTCGAATAAAATGATCAAGAAAGTTGTATGCACAAAAACTTCCTTTTTAGCTTAACTTTTGATTGTACTGTTTGATCCGTTAGAGATAATACATAATCCAAATTGACCAATCATAAGTAACTGGATCAAAATTGCCACTCTACTTAATATGCTTTCTCTTCTTCCATGTTTGTGTGCCTTAGTTAATTACTTGATGTAGGTTGGAATGTCCCTTGCTCAAATAGGGGAATTTGCTTTTGTCCTATTAAGCCGTGCCTCTAATCTTCATCTAATTGAGGTAATATTTAAATTCAACCAACTCCTTCTCTCTCTCTCTCTCTCTCTCTCTCTCTCTCTAGTTTTACTGTTTTAGGATCACTGGGAATATTTTTTTAGCATATTACTTGTAAGCTATTCATTAAAAGTGCAATTTCTATTATTTTCATTACAATTTCAAATAGGATGACGTCAACCATCTGTTTTGCAGGGGAAATTGTATCTACTGCTTCTTGGCACAACGGCTCTCAGCCTGGTATGTAAATTCTAGATTCAGATATTTTGACCCATATGCCTACATGGGCGACATATGGGTTAACTTTATCTCTAGTGGGTCAAATTGGTTGGCTAAAAGATTTAAATAAAAAGGAAGTGGGTCAAAGGGGTTGAAAGTCATCCGAAATATATTCTTCAAATGCATAAAGTTTTTAAATCTTCTTATATAATAAGTTTGCTTGTAAAATATCTAGCACTCATTATTTATTTCAATAGAAAGAATAAGAAGGCTATAGTTAGGTCCAGCTGGGTTTTGATTGGTTCCAATAATATTTAGTTTTGACCTGTTACCCAACCCCGAACCTGCCTGACTCACCCATTGCCATCTATAGTAAATTTTCGTCAGTTTTATGGAGACTCCTTTTACTAGAACATTAAAAAGGAAGGCAAGAGATACGGTTTTACTTTGCTATCCATCTTAAGCTTTCATATCCAAAAGCATTACATACTTGCAACATATGTGATCTGTTGTGTAGGTGACGACACCGTTTCTTTTTAAACTGATTCCTGCCGTTGTACACCTTGGAGTATTATTGCGATGGTTCACACCAGATATCCCCACAGAGGTGATGATCTTTTCTCAAAGAAGTTTTACCAGGAAAATTCGATAGGTTGTACATCACACCTTCATAATATGCCTTGTACATCGTTTACCCAATGCATCATTTAAAAGTCTCTAACCAAGTTTTCTGGTACCTAAAGTGGACGTGACAATTTCAACCAATTCAATGGAGGCCACCCAAGTATTCAACTTTTTTCTTTAAGTTACCCTTTTATTAAAGTATCATACATGTATCATTTGTCATTTATACCAATTCCAATTAAAAATGTCTCAAATGACCTTCAAGTCTTTTTTGAAAAGTCAAAAGCACCTTTGATGGAGTGTTAGAGGTTAAAGTTGTTCTCTTATAGAAAGAAATTAAAGGGTAATCTAGTCATTTGAGACGTTTTTGGTCGAAATGATGTAAATGATAAAAGATACATACTTGGGTGACCTATATGATAGCTTTAATACATTGATGGCCTTCATGGGTGACCCCTACTACATCCCTTGTATCATAGATGCTTTAAATATCCTACATCATTTTCTTTAAAAACTAGATTATTACTCCATCTAAACAATATATATTGTTCTGATCATATTTGAGACACTACTAAAAAAACTCGTTTTAGCTTGCAACACAACCCACCCGTCCGGCCCATTTTGCCACCTCTAATCCTCTATAACATAGCAATATAGCATTGTTCATTCACAAAAAACTGTGTGTATGTATTCTGTTATATGTATCATCCTGTGCCATATTATGACTCGATTTTTATTTATTATTATATTATTCCAGATGCTATTTAAAGGAGAACTGATGCGTTCAGACACTGCCAAACGTATTAGTCTAATGGTAGATGTCTCACATGATTTATAACATATCGTTATAAATACAAATTATGAGAAGACACGACTCAAAATCTCAGGCTGTAACCGATGCCCATTTGATACACGGTGGAGGTGCAGAAAGAGTTGACCTGATCGTAAAGTCAAACCCAAAGGAACAAATTTAACACCCTCCTACCGAGTATAAAAGTACCCCTATACGTCACAAACACTAATTGAGCTTGCATCACCATGTACATATATAGATATACGCCTCGGCTAAATTCTGATTTCTGCTCGTTTTCTTAGTAGAAATTGTCGATTCTATAAAGTAGTTTGAATGTTTTTTCCCAAGGAATTGTGTATCCTTTGAAACCATAACGACCTTCTAACGAGCCTAGTACTGTTTCATTGATTTTTTATTTGATTTTTAATATTGTTTATAAAGAATACCTCTAATTAATGAGTCATTAATGTAAGGCATTTATGAGTCATTATTTTAATCAAGGATTAAGATTGGTTTTCGCAGTTTTTTCGTATCTCATTTGAACCATCCTCTTAGCCATTATGCGAATTTATTAAACATCTACCGCAAATGAGCAGGTTGGTAATTATGTTCAACCCTTAAAAACTTAATGGAGCTGATAATTTTGCGTGGAGAATTGGAGATACAAGGAAAAGCAGGTGTGACAATTTTGATTAATTTAACTGTCGATACAAGTGAAGATTGTAGTCAATTAGAATTTTGTTCGTTACGACAGGGTTTATAAATATAAATTTTTGTTAGCAAGATAAAAGTATGATTATAAACGATAATTATTACATATGCTATATTTTTTTTCAAAACATTAATAAGGAAAACATGGAGAAATATGAAGAGAACAAAGCAAAAGAGAGTTACAAATTTGGCTATAGGTTTTTAATAAATAATAAAAAGATAAAAAAAACAAACCAAAAACACAAAACTGATTCAAATTATGAAACAAATAGAACTAATAATGAATACCAATAATAGAATATTAGAAAAAGAAAATATTTATTTAGGACCAGATACGTTTTATGAAGACTATTTTAAACCCGTATAGGTTTAAACTCAAGATTAAGACTTTAAAAAACTCACTTTAAAGTTGCATAGGTTTAAACCAAATACATAAACTTTAAAAAATCATCTTAAAATTACAAAAATGTAAATGCAAGACCTAAGCTTCATAGCCTAACAAGATATCCTATACATTCCTACTTACTACTCATTTGGTGCTATATTTTATTTTATTTTATGATAATGGAAAATTGTGGAAAAGAAAGGAAAATAGAAAAAAAATAAGCCGAACCCAAGCTCAAGCTCTACATGTTTTGTTATTGTATATATTCATTTTTTAAACTTACCTTTTAATGTATTAAACTTTCAAGCTAGGTTATCGTGTGCATCGAACCCGGTATAACAAGTCACATGTTGAGGTGAGACCAGTTAGATTGACATAACAGATGGAGTGGCATATGACGTGAATTTTAAAAATAAAAAATACAAAACATGATTAATTTATAACCATCATTATTGTCATTGTCATTATCATCAAAATCATCATTATTATATTAAACAACCCTGCTCCTTTAGTTGCTGGGTATTCCTCTGTTACCGAGCTCAAGCTTCACACATAGGACGCGAAGCAAACCAAGTTTGAGCTCTCTTGAGTCTCAAGTTAAACAACCCGGCTCGGCTCACATTGTTTGCAACTCCAACTCAAAGCCGATAATATGCGAAAAATCAAGCAATTTAAAATTTGATCACAAAAGAAGAGACAGAAGAAACATCAGGGCATTATGCAATTGCTCCAATCTTGTTATGAGATCTTCTCATTGACAAAGCATAAGAAGTGATTTAAAAGAACCAAATCTCAAGCAAAATACTTAACCATCTGAATTTCTTTCTCTTTAAACCCACATTTTTCATAAAAGGCCTTATTATCACCACTGCAATCAAGAATTACCTTGTAACAACCCGTTAAACGAGCATGATCACCAAGAAAACCGACAACTTTCTTCCCTAATTGCATCCCTCTAGCACTCGAATCCACAACAACATCTTCTATATGTCCAACTTTCCCGCAACCCCTAATGAATTTCTTCTCAATAAACACACTTCCAGTTGCAACGATCTTTGATGAACTCAAATCTTCAATCACACATATGACATGATCATCACCATATAATCTGAGCTCCTCAAATCTTTGTTGGAATTCATCATCTGATACAGAATCACACACCGTAAGCTGCTGCAGTAGTTCCATGAAACCCTTGTTCTTGTCTGTTATCTCTAGCTTTCTAACTTGATATTTTTCTTCATCACTTGAAGCCGTGTTGCTTTGCATCTTTCTTGATTATGGTTTATATGGAGACTGTTAAGGGTAAATAAAATGAGTTATAACACCATATATTAAATTAAAGTTGCAAAAGTTTGTTAATTTTCAAGCTAAAATGACTTGTTTGCCCTTTAGAACTACAAATTAGTCACAAAATAAGAGTTGTGTTTGGAGAATTACTAAAAGATTCATTCTCTTGACTTGTATCTTAAATGTGTAGACGTGACAAATTTGACTCTCTATTTATGAATAGGTTAATTGAGTTAAAA
Source organism: Drosophyllum lusitanicum (assembly GCA_032274825.1). Classification (NCBI taxonomy): domain Eukaryota; kingdom Viridiplantae; phylum Streptophyta; class Magnoliopsida; order Caryophyllales; family Drosophyllaceae; genus Drosophyllum; species Drosophyllum lusitanicum. Next base: position 3,215 of record JAUEJL010010000.1, on the reverse strand, counting down.
TTTATCTTAAATGGGTCGAAAGTAATCAAAGTGTAATTCTAAAGAACACTATCTCTAAAATCTGTTTATTCAAAGTTTCATGTTATTATTTTTACGAAATATATCCAAACTTTCATGTAGAAATTGTTTAAAAACCAGACAAACAAATGTCTGGATGTATTATTGTCACAACAGTAATCAGATCGGGATTCTTTCAACAAATCTAGTCTGCTTTTGATAGATCAGGGCTTCGTAATAGGTATATCTAAGTATCTAACAATATTGTCTTGTAGATTGAAGATTTTTCTAGGGTTTCTTGATTTTGCTCTTGAGATATATTTTCAACAGTATATTGAGCCTCAATATGCACTAATTTGATAAGTATGTTCTATATTTGTGCCTTTGTGACTAATACCTAATACTGACATGGTGGTTTGATTTTCATCCATGGTGGTAGCGACCTTCGACTTCAAATCATTCCATCTTATGGTGTTCCCCAAGAGCAGCTAAGCATTTTTGAGTGTTTGATAAGAAAAGTTTTTATACTTATCCGCTTAGTTTAAGGTGAAATAAGTTGCTTTTAGTAAGAAGTTTGAGATTGCTTTAGGGGTGTTTGGGATTGACTATTTTTAAGTGCTCATCAAATGTGATGTTTCCTGTGAATCTTGAAACTTTTGTTCAAGTGGAGCATAACATTTTGTTGGGGTTGAAAATTTGTTGCTTTCTATATATACAAATAGTGGTGAGATTTTCCAGTTTGCATATTATTGCCTCCAATCCAAAATTTATTATTGAGATGGTTGCCCTTAGTTTAGAAAGTTTCTTATGATCAAGCCTGGTTCTGATGCATAATATACTAACAATTTAAAATTGGTTAATTTGTTTATATAAGTCGGTTTATGTATCGGTTTATGCCATTTAGTATGCTGTTTATCATACTTTGTGATTATGGAACTTTAAATTACTCACATTGATGAGTTTTGCTGCTGTTGAATTGATCCATGTGATTTGAGCCTTTGAGGATGATATTATTTGAATGATCTTTGAAATGTTTTATTTAGTTTTCAAGCAAACATTTGTCTTGGTTATCTTGTGTTTCTATTATTTAATTTCTTTTTTGTAAGATATACTTCATATAACTGATATTATGGGCATATTTCATATTCAATTCTTAGTTTCTTGTACATTTTTTCTCATCTACATTTTGTTAATGTCTTGAGGGCAAGTTATAATTACTGCTTGTTAGTGAAGATTCAGATCAATTTCCTTCATTTCACCATTTGCAATGGGAGGTGATCCCTAACTCAAGTTTAGAAAGGAAAGTTAGGGTGATGCAATTGTTCAACAATTTTTTCAGTGGAAACATTTTAATCATATATATTTTTCATTGGATTAAAATATATCAAAAGGAAACATATTAATAATAGCTCAATAGAAAACATTTCAATCACACATGTTTCAATTAATTCGTGAAACCCTATGAAGCCCCAAATTGATCAGAAACAGAAGAAAAATGGAAAAACAGTGTGAACATACCTGACGGATGGAGAAAGCGAGGTGGCCGGAGATGAACACGAATCTGTCGCCTGTCGGAACTGGATCTAGGTAGCCGGAGAATGTGGGGGTGGCCGGAGCGGGAGTGAAGAGGGGCGGAGAGTGATAAGAGGTGGCAGCGTCGCGTCTCTAAATTTTTTTCTTTTTTGTTTTAAAAATGTTTTCTCCCTTTTTTGTGCCTCATTCTTACATTTTTCATGTTATATAGTTAGTAGATTGTTATTTACAAACATTAATTATTATTATTTTTCTTTTTGTTTATTTTTATAATTTCAACTTAATATATGTTTTTTTAATTAAAACTAAAGTTTTATTTTCCTTTTTCTAGGATAAAGATGAAAAAATATTTTTAAGGACTTTGTTTTTTCAAATCCCAAATCGACGGGAAGTCGAGATAAAGGTAGATTGTATAAAAATTTTATAAAATAAATTAAAAACATATGCACATTCTACGTGTGGACTTTATCCTTACAAAGAAATTATAATCTCTTAAACTTTATCACTAACAGCTAATAAATATTTATTTATAATAGTATAAACGAGTAAAAAAATTTATAAATATGAATGTATGTTTTAGACATAATATTAACAAATAGTTAAATCCCGTCGCAACACGTGAGCTACTAAAATCTAGTTAAGATTTATAAACTAGCAATTAATTTAAAAAAATATGCTCTTAGATTAATTTATAACACTCATATATACTAACTTTTAATATACCATATATATATATATATATATATATATATATTATTTGTTTTTTATGATAATTTTTATTAGAAAATCTTTTTTTGTAAAATTATTTCTTAGGTTTGAAAGAAGAAGATTTAGAAATTGGTTGATATATATACATATAACTTAACTTTATAATTTCATATGAATCATCCCTAAACTAAACATATATATAATTTATATCCAGTAAATAAAACATAAAAATAATATATGATGTTAATGCACCTATCATATTTGATAGTATGTTATACTCACAAACTATATAAATGCAGGGCATTATAGATATTTCAATGTTATAAAATATTTTATTTGGTAAGTCTGTGAGTGTAACATCACCTGTTATAGGTGATCTTAACATCATATATCATTTTCCTAATTAATTTAATTATAACTAAAAACTCTTAATAAAGTTTTGGATTTCCTTTAATTTTAATTTGGCTTTTGAGAACAAAGTGATTACAGATAGTTTTAACGAAAGATATCATGAAATTAAGTAAGATAAATACGATATTATAAGATTTAAGAAGGGTAAAATGTGAAACTCGTCGAAAAATAGGTTGAGTATCATACATACATTCTATTATACCACGTCTTTTATCATGTTGTACTTATGTTACAACATAATCATCTGTGATATGTCTGTATTTATCATATTGTACTTATGTTGCGACATATCATTTGTGTATTTACTCCTAATGTACTTGTGTTACAACATATCAATTAGGGTCGGCAATTGTTGACACGACCCGAAACCCGACACGAACCTAATCCGAAGTGGGTCAACACGAACCCGACACGAAAACTAATTGTGTCAATAACGGGTCGACACGAAATTTCGTGGGTCAGGTTCAGGTCAACCCGATAAACCCGAAGTTAACCCGTTTACTTTAATAATCATAATTATTATTAATTAAAAATTAACAAATTTGGCTAATCATATTGAAAATTTG
>JAUEJL010009989.1:0-10067 GCA_032274825.1 Drosophyllum lusitanicum | reverse complement strand
TTTTATATTTATTATTATACCTTTTTTCAATAATATTTTTTATTATATTTTAAACCTTTTTCTATAATTTACTATATATATATATATATATGTGTGTGTGTGTGTGTGTGTGTGTATGTATGTATGCTGAATTTTGTCCAATTTTCAGGTTTTTGAAATTGACATGAATGAATTAATGTCAAAGATAACTTGAATCCATGGTTAATTGCCTCACGTACGTACGTACGTGCTTCCAGCCATCCATATTTGTGATGATTGCTTCTTTTTACATATTGTTCGACTCTTAAATATTAACTAGATTCCACCCAATGTTAGTACGTAGTTTTATTTATTTATTATTTTTTTAATTCTATAAGTTATAATAAATTAATTCCCATCCAATATGGAAATTCATGTCGCTTTGCAATTATCTCGTAGTTTTATTCCTTTTGTATTTTACTAGTTTATAAACTCGTGTACACACGGTTATTACATAAGTAAACTTGAGATATATCAATATCAAATAAAAAAAAGTTAGAACTATACATACACAGAAACTTTCAAATACGTACCTAAGAAACCAAACGATTCCTTGTTGTCTTCAAATAAAGCAAAGATATAAGGTTTCAAAGGATTTCAACTCGATAATCAAATGTGATCTTAAAGCTAAAATAGAATAAAGAGATATGGTTGTTTTTATTTTCTTTTCCCTTGGTTCATCTTCATCTCTAATTTTTAAATTATCATGCATGATGAAAAAGACATTTTTCATAACCTTAAAATGTCTTTGGTAGAACTTAACTGAAATGTTTGAATCATTTTCATTTTAGAAATATACATAATAGCACAAACATTCTTGCCAGAGATGATCTTTATCTTGATAACATGTGTATCAAATTGAAATAATTGAATGACTCATGATCTATTCATATTTATAGAAAAATAATAAATAGTGGACATAAACAAATTGTTTAAAGTACATACATAACAAAACTTGTATTTTATAGTACTTCTTTATATATTTCAGCAAGAACATGGTGTTTAATTAAAACTGCTAAAGTCGTGTAGAAACAAATTTCAAATCATGTCATTTTTTATTGTCCAGTTTTTATATTTTATATCATAGCTACAAAAGTCACTTGTACAAATATATTTACATCTCTAAATTTAGATTTTTAAATATATAATATATCATCTTTTAATTATACATTTTATTTTAAATCATATTTTATAAAAAGTTTGATACATCTTTTTAATAAGATTGAAAATGATTTAAAATCAATAACTAAACACTTTGAATAACATACCCAAGTTGAACACTCAGTCATCATCATAATCCAAAAAAAACCCACTCAGCTAAACAAAAAATTATCTACTCACTACTATTAATGGATAACAAAAATTTAAGAATATACTAATTTTAAAAAAGTGTCATATTACAATAAAATTTATACCAAAATGTAGATAAAAATGAGATGGTCGCAAATATATAATTATTTTTTCTCTAAACAAAATATATCACAAGTTACTATAAATGTTTTGATTGGTTAATAGAGATTGATTTAATAGGTATAAATAGAAAGAAGGTAAGTCTTTTATATATAGTTATAGATTATTGTGTAAGACCCTAGCTTGTCATAATTTTTATTATATTTGATTTTAAACTTTCTTAATGTGTTTGTGTGTATAGTCCTTTCTTTTTCAATAATTAATTCTTAGAGTTTTCACTTGATTACAAACTTGTTTTATTCTTGAGTGATATAACTGATTTCTTATAATTTCATAACAAACAAAATATGCTTACAAGAAATTAATGTCATGGTAATTTACTATTTATTTGTGTTACTTAGCTATCATATTTTATTACTGGTAACGACCCTTTCAACTAAAACTTTTGGATCCGTCCCTAGGGTGAAGCTCACCCTATTGTGGTCACTCCATTGGCCACTTCATGGCGATTAGTGGTGGTATCTAATTGGTAGGATGAAGGGGTGAGATGTGGCGTGAAGAAGAGTGGGCCCTGGATGATATATACACACATATAGTTGAAACGAGGAATGCAATAATTATTTGTAACGTCATTAATAATTCATTAATGGTGGTAGTGATGTCTGATTTCTTATTTATAGTTATGTCATTGACATTATTAGCCATTGATTTATTTTAATCAATGGTCAATATTGGTTCTTGCAGTTCTTACACCAAATTCAACTCTATATGAGTTCAAATAACAACTATTTTTCGTAGGAGAACTAATATTAACCATTGATTAAAATAAATCAATGTCTAATAACTCTTAGTGGCTCATTAATGTCTTACTAATGACTCATTAATGAAAGGCATTTTAAGAAAATCAAGTCTCATTAAATAATAACTCACCCACTGTACACAATTCATGATTAGGTAAATATATAAATGATTAAAATACCCCTATTCATAAGTCATTAATGGTGTTACAAACATTTCTCGCATGAAAATAAATGATCGAAATACCCTATTTAGTTGATTAATTATGGTATTAGACGCGTCCTAGATATTGATATGTTGAGAAATGACCACTACGAGACTTTGTAATGAGAATAAAAGGCTGAAATGACAGTGATAGAGTGTAAAAAATGCTCTTAGACATTGAAATTATATGTCCATAGCTATTCGGAGCAAGGGCCAGTAAACTGTAAGGGATAAGGAAGTTCTCTTCTTTCTACCTCTATTGTCATCTCAGTTTTTATCTCTCTACTTCTTCAATCTTTTTATCCTTATAGTACTTATCTTTCTACCATACTTCCTTAAACTTAAACTATATACACGTCTTGATACAGCTAAGATTAAATATCTTTTAATTCAATCATAACACACCTTGAATCATTCATTAATGATACCAATTAATTATAACATATCTATCAAAATTGTCGACGGTTACAAATGACATGCACTATATAATCAAATGAACAGGCCCAACTGGTATCATAAAATCATGGCAAAACTCAGGTTTTCTTTGTGTTTTATCAGTTTCTTCTTATGCTTCATTTTGTGCTCAAACTATGCAGACGTAAAATAAAAATAATTAAATAAATTATGTGTAATTATGCACTAATATCTTGTATGTTTTTGAGTTTATAAAATGCGTTTTAACATGGTTTTATGTTTTCATTGTTATGATGATTGGATAGGGGAAGAATTGGTGTGTGGCTCAAACCCAAGCTTCACCCGAAAAGTTACAACAAGTTCTTGACTATCTTTGTGGGAGACTCGACTGTAAGGAGATCCAACCAGGTGGATCGTACGTGTTTTAATCCCGATAATATTCATAATCATGCATCTTATGCTATTGATCTTAACTTCCGAACCGATGGCGAATGCGATCTTAGTTACGCAACTTTTACACTTTCGGACCCTTGTAAGTTCTTTTCCTTCTTCTTTATTTGCACACTTATTTCAGATAGAGAAAAAGGATGCGTGCAGATAAAATCTCATATCTTAAGTGTTTTTACGCTCACAAACGTTTAAATGAGTATACGATGAAATAACTAACATACCCCTCATTTTAGTTGTTTATGAGTGTGAAAACACCTACGATAGATAGATGTTCCTAGAAGCTTTCTTCCATATATTATATCTACATGAGGGTTGATTCAGTACGTGTGATTTATATAACATATATATATCATTAATTCTTTTTCTCACAACTAATTTATTTTGTTTTGCAGCTTTCGGGACATGTGTCTACCCATAAGTTTTAAAAAGATTTCAGAAATGTTAAGCGAAGAAACTGTCATCTACTTGCAAGGGAAAAAGAATGTAATTAATAAAAGTAACTCTTTTTAACCTGTGTCTAGTTCAGCATGTTGTGTTTAAGTTGAGCGTTCCTATGATAATTTAATGATTAAAAAAAGTTATATTGATCTTTGGTAACATTAATCTTTATATACGAAAAATATGACTTCCATTGTCGTTATAGATTTTCTTATAAAAAAAGTTTAACTTAAAATTAAAAAGTCGAACATGAATCAAACCGAGAACCTTGAAATAAACAATTAGGTAAGAAGCATCCAACTCCAGGGTATAGTTGCAAATCCGTTTAAGAGGTTTCGTCATAGTGTATTATATGAGCTCGACACTTGATTAAATCAGTTATAGTCATTAAGAAGCTCTAATGACTAGTTTCAACTTATAAAATAATCTGATTAAAGTTAAGCATTTTAAATGATTCTTAGCATTCAAATGGAACTCTAATGGAACCTGATTATGAATGAATTAACCCGCTGACATGATTAATTATTTTTATCGTTTTACCTAATTTCATAACTTCTACAAAATCTAACATTTTAATCGTCACTCACATTTAATTTCTAAACAATTCTGGATTTAAGAATAAAAATGACAATTAACTTGTTACCAAAATCTCAAACAATTGATCAAGTTGCAATGAAATAAAGATAGCAATAATCATTCAAAAATGGAAATTATATAAATAACCAAGTGATCAAAATACACATCTTAAACAACTATCTAAAAACAAATTACAATATTGCTTGAAACCCTAAAGTTGAATTAAAAAAAACTAGCCACGTATGATTGAATTCGTACACAAATAAAGAGAATCTCTTTTTTCACTAAATTTAATATATATATTGTTCATGGAGCTGAGAGAAAGTGTGATGTATCAAAAAAATGATGACGTCATTGATGACGTGTAATTATGACATGAACAAATAGAATGTTTTGATTGGTAGATAATAGAGAAATTGTTATATTACATTTAAATTCAATTTAATTGGGAGTGTTTGTATGTAAATTGTGAAGGAGTTATATAAAATATGTGAGGGGTTGTATAAAATATGTGAGGGGTTTTAAGAAAATAGTATATTAATGTATTAATTATAGGTTGTTTGAAAATTATGTTTAATAACTTGTGATATATTTTATTTATAAAAAAAATTATATATTTGTGGTCGTCTCATTTTTATCTACGTTATGATATAAATTTTATCATAATATGAGGTTTTTTTAAAAATTAGTATATTTTAATTGTTTTATCCATCAAGAGCAACGGGCAGGTAATTATTGAACATTTTATTCATTTTTTATATTCATTTTCTCTGTATAATATAGTCGATATAATAACTGATTTCTTGATCTTTCGATGAAAATAATTAAAAATATACTATTGTATAAAAATTTGTCATATTACGATAGCATTTATATGTTTGATAACCACTTAATGGGTCTTTTAAAACAGTAGGTTGGTAGCATAAATCTGTTTACAAAACTACCACTATGACTTTAGAGCTCTTTAAAATTGATTGTTAGTGTGTGATTAAATAACCGTACATAATCTATAACTCTACATAATTACTGGATAGTGAAACAACTGTCATGTTAGTGAGTTTTGTAACCACATACAACTTGAAATTTTATACAATGATTTTAATTGTCTAAGTTTTTCTTTATTTTTTAACTAATAACTTGGTACATAAAATTAAGGTTATTATTATATGGATATTTAAATTCAATGTTATTTTGTATTTTCAGTTATATTTAAATAAATAATAAATTATACTTAAATAATTTACGTATGTATAAACATAATCTCTTATATGTTAGGATCTTATTTTTTTTGTAATCTAATTTGTGTATACTTAGATTGATGTCATCATTATTTAATTTTTAATAAATTTAGTTTACAATTCCAAATATTCAAATATATAATTTGGCTAATAAAAATGTTTTTCAAGTACTTGATATTATAACATCAACAATAATATTATGAATATGTTTTTACAATATCGGGATAGAGCTCCATCACTAGAAACACATTAATATTATACTAAAGAATTTTATGTGGAATATAATTTTATATGTTTTAAAACAAGTATGTATAAAAAATATTAAATATAAATATTTTATTTACGTACCTAAACACTGCACGAATATAAGACTAGTTTGTATCGGTTGTATGTGGTGTATTATGTAGCCAAATTGCTGCTTTTCAACAAAAAAAAAGTTATAAAGAAAATAACTTATCTTGTTCGCTACTCCTAGGGCCGTGCTTAGCACGGCTAGATACGTACCTAGTAAATTAAATAAAAAGAAGATATAAAAGAATAAAAAGGACGTGAGTGTGTGCGTGTGTCTAGTCGACCGGTTCCCTGATTCATCTTCATCGATCGGGAGTAAAAGGGAGAGAAGAGGTTCCTGGTGTGTGGTGTGATCCAAATAAAGACAAGAAAATCTTGATTAGTAGTCGGAGAAATCAAAGGTATGTTTTTGTTCTTGTTCTTCATGTTCTTGAGTTAGGGTTTATACCCGGCTTGAGTTTTTGGTTAAATGATGAAATTAAAACTATAGTATGGTTAATGTTTGTTAGAAATCATGTTATAAGTAGAGTATTGATAGCTTGTGACGGTGAAGGCTTTAGTTGTTGTTAGAAATCATGAACCAATTCTTCATGTTAGTTCAATATGGTGAATTGAGTTGAAATGTGATTGTTAATATTATGATGAAGATTGAAATAAATTCATGCTTAGAGACTTCAAATATGTACTTACTAAGTGACTTTTAGCATTTGAAAAATTAAATTTGAAGAACGGTGAATTAGGGTTGAAACTAGTTGAAGATTGCATATATCGTGTTAGAAAAATCAGATAAAATCAATCAAATCGTTAGAAGGTGTTTCTTATTTCATTTCACACAATCCCTTCTCTAAATGTGGTGATCTTTTTTGGGGATGTTAATCTGGTTTACACAGATAAAAACAAAATCCTCCTTGTTGGGTTATTATACTGCACGCCAGGTGTTTGTTCTTTGCCTCATAGAAATAACTAACCTCCTAACAATTTAAGGTATCTATATATAGTTGTCTTTTGCCTCAAAATGCTTCTGATTAACTCGATTTGACACCTGTTTAATGTTTAGTGTGATGATAATTCATAATTTTATGAAGATTTTGAACCTTGTTTATGAAAAAGCAGGTAATATGGAATCAAAACTGATTCACTCTCAGCAATATGAGATATATATAATAATAATCAAAATAAGCATGAATGAATTACTTTAAATAGACCTGGTATGTAAAAAAGTAGAAAATTCAAAGGGGAAAGCCAAAAGAAAAACAGAGAGATAGTTGAAATTCATGTGCTTAGAAACTAGATTTAAATCTATAAACAACATAAATTTGGTAATCATTACTTCTACTCTTTTTCACATGCATAAAGAAAACCTTTTGTATCAACCTCTCATAACCTGAATGTGCATGACGGATACAATCCACCAGGCCTATCTTGCAATAAACTTAGAAATTTCAGATTTCAGATTGATTTGGATAAAAGAGATCTCTTTTCTTCATTAGAAAAGAAACTCCAAGCACCTTTAATTGAATAGCATCAGTAGAGATGAAATTGTCAAAATAAACAACTAACATCGGCCTCTTATAATAGGTTATGTAAAGAAACAAATGTGTGTCAACATGAGATATGGAGTTTCAGTGTTTTGGAGTTTAGTTTGCTTACTAGTAAATGTTCAGTTGATATGTATTGTTCACCTCACTTGCCTGTAAACAACTAAGCATTCAACATACTTTATAATTTGGATATTGAGAGCGAATAACACAGATTGTTCTTTCTGCTCTCTATCAAGTAGATTGTTACAAAAGTGCCTATTAAGAGATAAAATTTCCTCCTTTGCTCACAAATCGACGTTTTAGTCCTCACAAGTCGATGCCCTCAGGCCTCAATCCTCATTCTCTGTCCTTCTCTGATATTGCTTGACGAATACTCTCAGTTTCAGGTATAACTTGTCTCTCAAATAATTTAGGGTTACAAAATTCAGTCTAAATGTTTGCATCATGTTTTGTTTATTGATATCACGTCCCTATCCCCTGGAATAAATATCCCTGCCTGGGTGTTCACATCTCCACTTTTTTCAAGTTTGTGAAAGATTTTGTAATTTTTTTTGAGTGGATTTTAAATTCGGATAGGATTATTGAAATTGATTTTTCTTATTTTCTTTTAGTGATATGTGTTTGTGTAAATTACTAAATTTGTGATGTTTAACATTCTAATGTTTTGTCAAAATACATGAAAGTAAGGGAATATGTGATTATGATTTTTATTTTGCCATTTTAATTGTCCTATATATTCTTCGTTTTGAATTGTTGGTATTTAGTTAAATTTCATGAATTTATCTACAGAAATTTCTAGGATTTATGATTTTTCTTTCTTTTCTAGGTTGTTGATAAGATGTTTGGCTAATTAATTATATATTGCTACGCTTTTTGAATTTTGATTTGTTATTAAAATAGGTAATGGTTCTTTTCTTCTTGAATTACCAATAACCATATCTAAAGGCTAATATCTTAATCATTCTGATGGGTTGTTTATTGATTTGATTTTGTATTTATATAAACGCAGATTGATTAAAGATCATTTTAGAAGAATTTTGACCAATTAAGCTTGAGATTCTCCCTAACTTAATTCAAGTACGCACTCTATTTCTTATCCAATTTCTACATATCTTATATAGCTTATAAATGATCCGCCCCCAAGTAGTATACTAGTATGTAGCTTCATATGTGTTAAATTGGCTCATCTAATGTTGAGCAAATATATTTGTTAGGAATGTGCGTAATGCGTATTTTATACGGACTAAAAGTTGCATATTAGGTGTTTGATGTAAGTCCTTGGTCGTTTAAAGTTAGATTGTAGTTAGTTATGTTGTTATAAAATTAAAATATATATTATAGATACAACATTAAACAGCTAAATACGGGTAGTTGTTTTGTTTGGTTCAAAATCGGGTGGGCTGAGCACATTTTGGCTCAACAGGTGCTCTCTATGGATCATTTTCTGTATCCGCCACTGGCTCAAAGAATTCCGAACTTTCTTACGTGGCCTTTTTTCATCTTTAACATAAGCATCCACCACATCCATTTCTTTATCCCACTCATTTTGGTTAACTTTTTTTTTGTCTTCATGCATAGAATTCAAAGTTTTGAGAAACACAAATTTATTATTGGTTTTAGACTTTTTGTTTGGACCTTTAGTCCTTTATATTATCGTTAATCACTCTTTTCATCTTTAGATCGATTTTTTGGACTTTTAGAACTTCACCCCCTATTCCTTTACCCTTATCGTTGACTCTGACTCTCTGAGGCTTAACAATATACCTCATACTGCCCAGATCTTTTGTACCCTGATTTAGTAACTTCTTCTGGAGGCTGTACCTTTTCCACAACATACATCATAATAAATTAATAATAATCTTATATTCCACAGAGATACATGGAAGATTGGTCTGCATTAGAGTCTGTCAGCATGTAGTTTTTTCACATAACTAAACATGTTAGATCTCCTTGCATCCACATTCTTTTTCTACATTGGACATTCATTGACATATTTTTTTGATCAATAAGTTTGTTCTTAAGGATCCATATTCATTTCAAAATATATAGATTTAGATGAGAACTGTAGCATGTAGGTCTTGCTTGACCTATTGATAGTAACTGTGAAATGAATGACGAAAAATATATGTTGAACTTGTGAAGAAGATCAAGTTGAATAACTAGTTTGAGTAGATTCAGAGTCAATTCATCTTTGAAGAGGTCACCAAATTCTAAACAAAAGATCTATGATACTAGAAAGATTGTAAAATATGCATTGATTTGTAAAAAAGTCTATCAGCTCCTACAATTCACAGCATTTGTTTAACTCTTGGTTTCAAAAAAATAACTTAAATAACTATTTCCTTGTTTGTTTTCTGTTAAAATTTTGACTATCTTGCTTTTGATCTTGTTGCAGGCTTCTTTACTGAGGAACCATGGATGAAGACCAAGAAATGGAGAGGTTTGGGATGGAGAATGATTATGATGATGGTCAATGGATTGGTGGAGAATTTTATTATGGAAAGCGCAAAGAAAAACGTCATCAAAGCAAAGATGATGTGCTCTATGGTATCTTTGCTTCTGGTGACACTGATAGCGATTCTGAAGGTGGGTCAAACAAGAGAAAACGAAGGAAAGATTTATCCAAAAAACAAGATCTTACCAAGCCATTAAATTTTGTATCTAGTGGCGTTGTGATGCCAAATCAAGA
>JAUEJL010009978.1:0-10068 GCA_032274825.1 Drosophyllum lusitanicum | reverse complement strand
AATTAAGAATATACTAATTTTAAAAAAGTGTCATATTACAATAAAATTTACACCAAAACGTAGATAAAAATGAGACGATCGAAAATATATAATTATTTTTTCTCTAAACAAAATATATCACAAGTTACTAAACATAATTTATAAACAACCCTTAATTAATTACATTAATATACAATTTTTATAAAACTCCCTCATATTTTTTTTAAAAGCCCCTCACATGTTTTATAAAACCTCCTCACAATTTTCATCCAGCCTCATCCATTCTTATAACCTATTTATAAAATTTCTTATAAATAAGATGATGTTATCATTTTTAAAAACATAATTTTTTGAAAAGGATGATAATATCATAATCCTTTTCTTTTAAATAGGTTATAAGACAAGATAAGATATATATATAAATTGAGAGTAAATAATAAGTACGTCATCAATTACAAGCGCGCACACACTGACTCTAGTTTAATAATCGATCTACTTTTCAACCAATTAGCACACCCCCCAATCCTAATAATGTATTTACAATGAAACATAATAATCTACCCCTAAAATAAACAATTTTACATTGTAAGAAAAAGGTTTCATACAAACACAATTTGAATAAAACATTTCCTTTCCTTTACATCAAAATCTTACCACTTTTAAGAGGAAATTTTCAGAGAAAGTTAATGAAATTTTCATTCTAAATTATTTCTCTTCGATCCTTAAAAAAAAACTCGGAACATAATTCTTTTTAATTCCTTCTCCCTTTCTTTTAAATATTTTTTTTCTCCTCAAAATAAAAATACGAAACAAAGTGTTAAGGAATATGTCAAAATCATGTTTTTTTTTTAAATCACCGGTTAGTACTAAAAAAGTTATATTTTAATTAAGAAAAAGATTAAGAGTATTTTTATTGAAGTTCAATAGTTTTGAATAATTTTAAACTATATTTGATACATAGAGTTAAAAAAAAATTGATAAATAAAGTTTTTAAGTATTTAGATTAGAGAAAAACTAAGGAATTTAAGATAAGCAACCATAGTGGAAAACTTTGTGTAGGCAAAATCCACCTTAGAATAGCATAGAATAGAGTGTGTGTAGTTACGTCATACGTGGCGACTTTGAGTGGTCAATGTGTAGTGACTAGTGTCACCACATTATTCGACACAAGTGCACTACTTTTACTTGATTTAACCTCCACGATATTATCTCTCACTCATAATGCCTGCCTGCCTGCCTGCCTGCCTGTTCCACTAATATCTCTTATGTCCGTATATGATGATTAGTCTCATCCTCACGATGGTGGCCCCTTCCACACAATCACACATACTAATTAACTGTTGGTTCAACGATTTACCTTCTCTACGTTACCCGTAAAACCGGTGGTCAATAAATTAAGGATACTAAAATGTATAACATATTAAACAGCAGAAATATCAGTTTCCCAACAATCAAAACGTTATTAAACCATCCAAAATTCCAAATATATAGAAGAAACCCAACCCAATTCCCTTAACTCCTAAATTGGTTGACTTTTTTACAAGGGGTTTTCACTCCATTTTCATTCTGTCAGCAACGACTCTTGTATATCTATATGCAGATAATATATTATAGGTGTTGTGTTGTATGCACTACTCATGATGATCACGCACCATATCTCTTCTAAGACATAACCTCCAGAGCCTCTCTCGTTTGCCCAAGTACATTAAATACAGTTGCTGCTATATGCGATGGAGTCAGCCCTGCTTCCGCTAATTGGTCAGCAGGGGCACCATGGTCAATGTAACGGTCTGGAAGAACCAGCGGTCTCCACTGCATAAGCACAAATCATCATCAGACTTTATAATAGCTTTAACTTAGTATTTAGTCAAAAACAACAATCTACAATTGATCAAGATAACCATAGATTTGATAAGCTCCACCCCGCTCATGAACAGGTCAATTCGGGTTATGTTTTGCCTTTAAAGAGTCAAACAGATATTTAGAAAGTATAAAAGGAAATGGGTAAAATGAGGGTCGACGGTGTATTTTCAATGCGTAAAACTTCCTAAATAATATTCAGAAATTCGCTATTCATTGGAATAATGTGACTTATGGGACATACTAATAATTATTTAAAAAGAATCACTAATCCAAATTTTTGGACAATTGTTTATTGACCTGTACCAATAGTTGCCTATTTTCACTCGTTGCTCAACCCGCCCATTTGCCACCTCCGGATAAACATATAAAGCTAAAAGAATGAGTACCTTTAAATTTCCATCAAGAAGACCATCTAATGCCATGAAATGTGCAACGTGAGACCCAAACCCTCCTATTGATCCTTCTTCAACGGTAATCAAGACCTCATGTGACTTTGCAAGGGTCCTGATTAGCTTATGGTCTAATGGTTTGCAGAAACGAGCATCTGCAACCGTTATGTTTAAACCACGTTCTTGTACTAAACCGGATGCAGCCAAGCAACTCT
Source organism: Drosophyllum lusitanicum (assembly GCA_032274825.1). Taxonomy (NCBI): domain Eukaryota; kingdom Viridiplantae; phylum Streptophyta; class Magnoliopsida; order Caryophyllales; family Drosophyllaceae; genus Drosophyllum; species Drosophyllum lusitanicum. The sequence continues at coordinate 7,622 of JAUEJL010009978.1, read as the reverse complement.
GAACAGCTGTTCCATAGCCTAGGAGCGCGACTCGTTGCCCTTCAATCATTATTCGGCCTTTTCCTATCTATTTTCCACATAACCAAAAAGAATAGCCTTAATCAGGTTTTTAATCTTGGGATAAACAGATTTCTACTTATGATATCGGGATTATCTGAAGTCCCCCAAATGTAATGATTGATATGGCAAAAATGTAATTTGGCTTTGTCTAGGAAAGTACCTCCAGAGGAATGCCTTTATTACCAGGTGGCAAGGGCACGCCTATTCCATTTCCTCGAGGATAACGGAAACAGCTAGGTCTATCATCAATTGCAGCAGCGGTTGCCACCATGTGAAAAAGCTCCGCCTCATCAGAAGGAGCCATCACCACCATATTCGGAAGGCATGCCATGTAAGTCACATCAAACGACCCCGAATGTGTAGGGCCATCTGCACCAACAAGTCCAGCCCGGTCCATTGCAAATCTCACAGGCAGCTTCTGCAAATCTACATCATGAACCACCTGAAATAAGAGCAAAAACAATGAGTTGGGGTATTGAAATTTTCAAGAAAAGGTGACCATAAAAAGTAGAAGTGGCAATTTCAACTCATTTACTTATGAGAGGGTCAATTCGGGTTATGATTTATCTCTACCGGATCCCAATCCAGCCCATACGAAAAAATATAACCCGTAATCCCAACCCGCCTTGCCCATTTTGACCATTTTGCCACTGGTAGTAAGAAGGTATGACATGCCTGATCGTAACCCCGTTGCAAGAACGACGAGTAAATTGCACAAAAAGGTTTAAGGCCTTCACACGCCAATCCTGCAGCAAAAGTAACAGCATGTTGTTCTGCAATCCCGACATCGAAGCATCGACTTGGGAAACGGCGATGAAATAGATTCATTCCAGTTCCACCACCCATAGCAGCATGGATAGCGATGATTTTTTTATCCGCCTCGGCTTCAGCAATCAATGCCTCGGCAAAGTAGGTTGTGTAAGACTGGGTCAAAGCACTAGACTTGAATTGCTTCCCAGTTGCTGGGTCAAACTTTGCCACACCTACATTGAAACAAATGAACTGGTAAGTTGGTTTCTAGTCCAAAACCGAACAATCAAGCAATTATTTGCTAGGCATGTGTTTTGAAAATGATTATGTGGTCTTGAATAATCAGAACTACATAATCAACAGGGCTATAGGAGGTTGTGTTTGCTTGTGGTTATGATTTTTAAAGTTGTACTAATCAAAAAATCAATTGTTTGAGTGTTTGACAAATTCGAATTATTTGAGAAATTAAAATATAAAAATGACCAAAAAGGACATTCTTGTAAAAAATACACCTTGTGATACTGAAACAAAAAATTTCTCCAAGTAGGTGTTAAGGAATTGGTAGTTACTAACTTTAATTTTACCCTTTTAATATTTTATAACCAGCTTAACCGCAGATAGAAAAAAAAAACTTTAAAAAATGATTATTTACCATGGTACTTGTCGGCAGCTTTCTCTGCATATGGATAACCTCTGCCTTTCTCGGTAATAACATGAATTAAAACCGGACCAGTTGTTTTAGTACTCTTAACCTCTTTAAGAATGGCAACAAGATCATCAATGCTATGACCATCAACAGGACCAATGTAATACAAACCAAGTTCTTCAAATAGCGTCGATCCAGAGCCACTAATCATACCACGAGCATATTCATCGACCTTAGCAGCAATTTCATGCATCGGGCCACCAATTTGTTTAGTGACTTCCTTAGCAACCTCACGCAGTTCCCTAAGAGGTCGGTTAGACTGTAATCTACTAAGTGCACTGCTTAAAGCTCCAACAGGAGGTATAGGACCATCAAGTGTGGCAGTAGGTAAAGATACTTGTTTATTGTCATTAAGTATCACAATCATATCTGAATCTAAGTAACCCGCATTGTTCATGGCTTCATAAGCTTGACCAGCAGTCATAGCACCATCACCAATAATAGCAATTACATCGTTTGTTCCTCCCTTCAAATCCCTTCCCACAGCCATGCCTGCTCGTTTAATGCCCAAACAAACAATATGTCACAATTGAAAATAGAAGGATCTTTCAATTAGGTAGATGAGCTATATGAGGCCAATACAAACTTTTTTTCATGTGCATTTAGGAAGTGATTATGTGATATGAATAACGAGTTAACGACAATCATATAATTAACTGTACTAGTTCTGATTATGAAGAAGTTAACTGACATGTTTGTCCAAGAAAAAGTAGACACTTTGAGAAAAAAATCCCAAAAGGGATTTCCCACGTTAACAGGTTCCCAGGGAGTTGAGGTATGCTCTGATTTACATTACCTAACCTCACTCCCTCGGCCATCCAAGATGCTTACCCAACTAGGATTGAACTCATGTCTCTTTTGAGACTTTTCAGGTCCCATCTTGAGATGGTTAGAGACACCTTGTGAAATGGAAATAGAAGAACACTCAAATATTGGTGAAGGTCAAAAAGTAATTTTTAATTTTACCCTTAGATGATCACTACTGTTGAAACTGATATGAAACTAATTATTTAAGTGATCAGCTAACCAGATTACAATTTGTTTATCCAAACATAAAAAACAAATCATCACTGACTTTGGATTAACAATGTGGAACTTCACATTTAAACACCCCTGAAAGTAATCTGAAACCAATAAGAAGCTAAAGTTAGCAGATTACCTAACCCTGCTGAAATGGTGGTAGAGCTATGCCCCGTGCCAAAACAATCATGCTCACTTTCAGAACGTTTGGTAAACCCTGCCAACCCGTTCGTCTGTCTTATTGTATGCATTCGGTCTCTTCGTCCAGTCAAGATTTTATGTGGGTAGGACTACAAAACACAATTTGATTTAATTCAAATTTAAGCACAATCATTTTTCATATATTTTATGAATGTATGATTTTACAGTCTTGTCACCTGATGACCAACGTCCCAAAGTATCTTATCTTGAGGAGTGTTGAAAACATAATGAAGAGCCACAGTGAGCTCCACGACGCCAAGGCTCGAACCCAAATGACCACCAGTTTTAGAAACATTAAAAATCACATCAGATCGAAGCTCATCAGCTAGTTGCTTCAGTTCCTATGACAGAAGATAGTAAAAGCAAACTGTTTAAAATCTCATTTTCTTCACTGACAAGCATTTGAAAGATTCAAAGTAAAAACCATAATCATTCCAATTGGGTGTTCCTTGTAGAGACATGTTTTGACTAGACGGTCAAACCGGTCATTGTTTCAAACCCAAAATTGACATGATGACGTGACGATTACGTTTGTTTTCAAACAGATCTAGCAAGATTATTATACAACTAAAAGTTAGGTGGGAGTAACATACCTTAATGGAGAGATTTTTCATGTGAATTGGGTGGTTGATAGTGTCCAGAAGTGGAGTAGGAGGTCTCTGCGAGTGATACTCACCTCTCTCCGACAGTGTCGCTCGAACCCCACAAGCTCTTTTACTCGTCTGCTAGCAGACAGATAATCAATATCCACTAAAAACCTAACGAATCAAAAACTCAAACAAAATCATGGGATTTGAAGGTACCAAACCTGATTTAAGGGTTTGTGTGAAGATTGAGGGTGCTGTAGATCCGTTCCAAAGAAGCAATGTTGAAAGACAGAATTATGAGAAGAAATCGACCGGTGATTCACCTGTCCAGGAAATGAGAACCCACAAAGCGCCATGCAGAAAGCTTCGCTTAGCACAGGCGATTAAATTAAGCAAAATGAAATAGGAAAAGGGGAAAACCCAGAAAATGTATAATGGTATCGGAGCCCAGATAGCAATCGGAGAGAAAATGGGGGATTTTGAACGGTGGAAGGTGATTCTTGATGAAAATTTAAGCGGCGGTAGCGGCGGTGGTGGTGGTGGCACGGAGGCACTGGTAATTCCAGTATGTGAGTGAAAGTAAGCAACTTGATGAATGGCCGATGCTTGTAAGAAGACAAGTAAAATATGGAAGAAATGAAATCTTAAGCTATTTATGATTGGTCCACGTCATTAGAAATCACATTGTATGGATAGCAACCATTTGTTGATAATGGTCACAGCCCACTATATATTATATATTATTATGAAACAAGTGTGCATATCTTATTTTTACGCATCACAAATCAGATTTATTCACGCGACATCTAAATGTAATTAATTAAGATTTTTTTTTTAAGGTCGAGAGTTTAAATCTCGTTATAATCACAAAGGTGTTTAGTTCGTTAAAATGTTGAGTAATGAAATTGGAATCCTTAAGGAGTTGAATCCTTAAAAAAACTGTAATATGAATTCGATTCTTAATAACTCGGTTTGGTTCCCTCTCAAATAATTGAAACGAGGTTTTATGACCCGCGTGTTACTGTAAGAAATAAAAAATAAGGGTGAACAAAAATGAAAATTAATATTCAAACACAAATATTTAAATTAAAGCACAAAATATTTTAACATCTAGGATCAAATTGCACCATTTGGTTTAACCATTTAGTATTAATAATCTTTACAATTAAGAAAATATTTTCACAAAGAAAAAAAATAAAATTCTTATAAAATTATTAAAATTTTTCATCTAAAACATAGAAATCAAACTTTAAAATTATAATATTTAAAAATGTATTCATCGAAACAGAAAAAAGAATAAATCATTATATAATCTAATTTTGTATATATAAACAAATAAATTAAATTTTGAAATAAAAATATTTATAAAATTAATTATCAAAATAAAAAAACAAAGTTAAAAACATAAAGTTGTTGGGAAATAAAAAATATAGAAAAAGACCGCAAAATATAAAAACTAATGATGCCTGCAGGTTTTAATGTGGTATCTCCTAAAAAAAGGAGGGCGAATTAATAAGCAAAATGTATGCTGGCAAAGTATAACCTAAGACCTCTAAAAAACTTTTTAATTCCTTATCATTAGCTATTAACCACTCCGCTCAAATGATATCTAATTAATGTTTTTTGAGCATAAAATATATATCATTTTTGCAGGAAGTTACTGGTTATAACTTGTTGCTAAATGTTATTGTATATAATGTAAAGGATGAAACTGCAATTGAACCAGCCTACCATCACCTCCTGCCACCACCCCAATGGCACTATCCCACAACCACAGTCACCACCGTACCATCACCACCTGCAACCGAACAAGATGAAGTCACTGACGCTTTTTGAGAAAGAGGAAGTCACTGTGGGGTAGGAACGAAAATAAAGTCGCTGGTGTGTTTTGAGGATGATAAAGTCGCGGTGAGGATGGGATGAAAGATGAAGTCGCCGGTGGGTAGTAGGTGTTAATTGGGTTAACTAGTTGAGTTAGCCTCTTTTTTTTATAAAAGCTTCACTCAAAACCCGACTCTATTAAAGTTCATGTCAATCGGGTTTTGGGTTTATAGGATCAGGTTGGTCTGATAATATATAGACTTTGCAACACTTCCATCTTCTTGTCGCTACCTCATTGATATGGAGAGTGGTAAAAGGTTTACTGGCTTTCTCGATGTAGCTAATAGCTTGGGACAACGAGCTCTGACTTGCCTAGGTTGGTAGCAGTTGAAACACACTTGAAACAGGCTTGTACAGTCTTTAGCCGTGTACCCTTGCTTCCCACATCTAAAACAACCTAGGGGCCCATTCTACATTCCTCCGGATGCATTCTTCCACACTTCACACATTTTGGTGGGGGAGGCGGCCCTCCCCTTTAAGGTACAAAAGTTGGTCTCTTGTTCAGTACATTAAACGATTCGACCTTCCTCTTCCCGCCTATTATCCCCTATTGAATTAGCTCTTGCTCATGCTTCCAGGCAATATCCATCATATCATCCAAAGTGTGACATGAAGTAGTCGCTAGAACTTTACGAATGTTATCCCTAAGTATAGAAATGTAACACTGCATTTTCAATTGCTCAGTTGCAACGTACTCAAGGCAGAAACGAGCCATTTCTAGAAACTTCTTTGTAACATCATCAAAAGACTTCGTCGTTTGTAGTAAGGTAAGAAATTCCTCAATTACCTTATCTACTCGAGCTTTAGGTGCGAACTGCATCTTAAATAGCTCCTTAAATTAAGGCCAAGTCATCGCCTCTATCCGCGCCTCCCCTTTTCTCTGAAGCAATAGTGACCACCAATCCTTAGCCATACCTCGCAATACGTTAGAAACATACATCACTTTTCTTTCCGGCAGGCAACAGCTGGTTCTGAACGCCCCTTTCCGTTTCTGCCAGCCAGCGTTTACTAACAATAGGATCAGTAGCCCCCTCAAACTGGTGGTTTACATGCCGCGAAGTCTCTTTAGGTACACCCCTGTGGATCTTCAACTTGTAATACCCGACATTCGAAATTAGTAAAAAGTATTTTAGTGGAATATTTATTGTGACTTTAATATATATATTTTGATGAGTGGGAAATTTATTATATCTGTTTGGGCTTGTATGTTTAAAGCTAATAAAAGCTTTTAGTTGTGAATTGGACTTGAGATTTGTGAATTGGGCTTAGGCCCACAAGAGGTGATGCAAGTGAGTATAAATAGGGATTAGGGCACAACCTCCAACACTATCTATCAAGTCACTGTTCCATTCATTCCAGAGAGTGTGGGTGTGTGCTGTGTGCCATCTTCGAAGAAACAGAGGAAGAAGGAGGCTAAGTTCATTTTGGAGCTTAAGAATTTTCAAGGAAATCATCAGGTAATGTTTCTCAACTCATTAGGATCATGTAGACACTAAATCTTACTCTGTTAAGATGATGATTGGATGCTTGAAATCTGGGTTTTTGGGTTTTAGAATGAATGAGAAAAACCAAGGAAAAGATTTAAGCAAGAACACTTAATAGTTGATAAAATACAGATTTGTATTAAAAGGAAAGATTTATATAAGTGGAGAAATATTTTGCAACAAGAATGAGTTAAATTGATTGAGTTTTGAGAAAGCTTGATCTTGGCTATGGAGCCTGGGTTTTTCAAAACAATGAGCTGACGGGGAAGGCATGAAACCATGCGACTTTCACCTAGGCACATATACTTGTTCGTGCGACTTTCACATAAGTAATTATGGCCATGCGACCTCCACCTAGACTTGTTCATGCGACAGTCACCTAGTATGTACATAATCTCATGCGACTTACTCATGTATAAGTCCATGCGACTTATGTATTAGTTCATGCGACTTATGTATAAGTCCATGCGACTTATGCATTGGTTCATGCGACTTATGCATTGGTTCATGCGACTTATGTATTGGTCCATGCGACTTATGTATAAGACCATGCGACTTATGCATTGGTTCATGCGACTTATGCATTGGTTCATGCGACTTAAGTATTAGTTCATGCGACTTATGTATAAGACCATGCGACTTATGCATTGGTTCATGCGACTTATGTATTAGCCCATGCGACTTATGGGAGTTGTGTAAGTGGGTAAGAGACTAGTACCCGGATTTGACCTGTTGGACTTGGATCAGGTGACGGTCAATTGAAGGATAATCACAAGCAAAGTCGTAAAGTAAGAATTGAGTAACGAGAAATGCTGACAGGTGAGTATTCTCACTTACGATCTAAATAGACTACGATTATGAATGAATGCATATAGATATGTGAATAGCTATGAGTTATGAGATGAATATGATTAGACCGCTTACTTCGGTAGC
>JAUEJL010009967.1:0-10068 GCA_032274825.1 Drosophyllum lusitanicum | reverse complement strand
AGAAGAAGGAGAAGATAGTTAAGAATCATTGAAATAGTCTCGGTGCTAACATTCTTAATTATCCTTCCCTTTTTTTAATTTTTAAAATATTCACAAATTAGTTAAAATATCCTAACAATCCTCCACTTGAATATTAAAAAAAATCCTTTAAGCAGTATCCAAATCATGACTAAGATTGGGCATAAACAAAGGTGTCTCTCGACTTGAACCCTTGCGTAGTGACCACAATTTAGAACAACTAGAGTGACTCATGGTCTTGAACTCTATCTCTAACATTGTACCACACACAATCTTTTCATAGTGTAGTTTAAAATCCCATGCTTTAACGGCCTTGCACGTCTATCCCAGTATAGTGAACGCTCTAGAAATTTGCCCAAGATTTCATAGGAAGCGGCCTCACTTCCACATTCACATAGGTGAATCTATCAAGAGTACTCCTGCAGCTAGGTACTCTACTCCAATTAGAGTATAGATCTCATTAAGAGTTTATATATATAAATTATATAACTCAACCTGACATCGCTTCAGGAATTCATGCTAACATGATCAATCTCGTATCAATACATGACCTGTTATTACCCTTTGAATCTATTTCACGGGATCTCCGGTCTATAGATTGGGTTGCCATCATGTGTGACTCTTCATTCTAAAGGCATAAGTCCCATTTCCTTTGAAGTTTTAAGGACTTTCTCTCTAGCTAATCCTTTCGTCAAAGGATCGGCTAAGTTTTCATCGCTGCGTACATGATCCACTGTAATTGCTCCTTTAGACAGAAACTCTCTGATAGTGTTGTGCTTTCTATGTATCTGTCTTCTTTTACCATTGTAATAACGGTTCTGAACTTTTGCAATAGCCGCGGTACTATCGCAATGGATCAACACAGCCGGAATCGGTTTTTCCCATAAAGGGATCTCTGCTAACAGACTTCTCAACCAACTTGCTTCTTCACTTGCTGATGCAAGTGCTATCATTTCCGACTCCATCGTTGATTGAGCCAAGATTGTCTGTTTCTTAGACTTCCAAGAGATTGCTCCACCAGCAATACTAAAAATATAGCCGCTGGTTGCTTTGGAGTCGTCAGAGAGCGTGTTCCAGTCAGTATCACTAAATACTTCAAGGACAGCTGGGAACTTCTGATAATGCAATCCAAGGTTGAGGGTTCGTTTAAGATACCTCATAACCCGTTCTATAGCATGCCAATGCTCAATATTTGGACTGCTGGTAAACCTGCATAATAATCCCACGACATATGCTATGTCGGGTCTAGTACAATCAGTGGCATACCTAAGGCTGCCAATGATGCTCGCATATTCAGATTGTCTTACACTGTCTCCAGTGTTCTTAAGCAGTTTAACACTTGGATCATAGGGTGTACAAGCAGGTTTACAGTTGAAGTAATTATATTTCTTTAAGATCTTCTCAATATAATGAGATTGGTCCAAATATATTCCTTTTTCAGACCGGGTGATTCTTATACCAAGTATCACATTTGCTTCCCCAAGATCTTTCATTTCAAAGTTTTCACACAATATTAGCTTCACATTGTTCACAACATGAATATTAGATCCGAAAATAAGTAAGTCATCCACATATAAGCATATTATGGTACATATGCCATTTTCATATTTATAATATATACACTTGTCACTTTCATTTATGTGAAAACCATGTGAAATCACAAGGCTATCAAATTTTTCATGCCATTGTTTGGGGGCCTGTTTCAAACCGTATAAAGATTTATCTAATTTACACACTTTGTGTTCTTGACCAGGAACCACAAACCCCTCGGGTTGATCCATGTAAATCTCTTCATCTAGTTCACCATTTAAAAATGCAGTTTTAACATCCATTTGGTGTACAATAAGATCATGTAGTGAAGCAAGAGCTATAAGTACACGAATAGATGTGATTCTAGTAACAGGTGAATATGTGTCAAAAAAGTCTACGTTTTCTTTTTGTCTAAAACCTTTTGCAACTAAGCGCGCCTTAAATTTTTCAAGAGACCCGTCAGGTTTTAACTTCTTTTTAAGGACCCACTTACACCCAATGGTTTTACAACCTGATGGTAAGTCAACTAGATGCCATGTTTTATTAGCCTCAAGAGATTCCATTTCGTCATTAATAACCTCTTGCCACATATCAGCATCTAACGAGGTTAGTGCTTCCTGAAGGTTAGAAGGATCCTCCTCTAGCGCAAATGCGCAAAAATCAGGACCAAAGTCCTTTTTAGTTCTAGTCCTTTTACTCTTTCTAGGTTCAATATTTAGTTCTTCGTGACTTGTGTTCCCCCTAATCATAGGTAAATTACTAGGTGAAGCACCCCCACTATTTCTAGATTTAAAGGGAAATCTATGTTCGAAAAAATCAGCATCATTAGATTCCAAAATAACACGAGCCTTCAAATCAAAGAACCTATAAGCTTTGCTATTTACCGCGTAACCAATAAACACACATTCATAGGCTCTACTAGCAAGTTTGATCCTCTTAGGATCGGGGATTCTAACGTACGCTAAACAACCCCAGGTTCTAAGGTAAGTTAGATTAGGAGTTCTATTTTTCAAGGCCTCGTATGGAGAAATTTTGCTTTTAAATTTAGGAACTCGATTAAGCACGTAACACACGGTTAAAAGAATCTCTCCCCACCAATGAGAAGCAGCACCAGAATATAGTAAAATAGCAACAATAGATTCAGTTAAGGTCCTATTTTTTCTTTCTGCTTTCCCGTTCATTTCTGGTGAGTAAGGAGCAGTTTTTTCATGTATGATTCCATGTGATTTATAAAGTTCAACAAATGAGTTTGAATCATACTCTGTGCCTCTATCACTACGAAGTCTTTTTATTTTTCTACTAAATTGATTCTCAATTTCAGCAATGAATACCCTAAATACATCCAGAGCATCACTTTTATTTTTCATCAGATAGACAAAAGTATAATCAGAGCAGTCATCAATAAATGTGATAAAATAGCGTTGTCCATTTCTCGTTAAAGTTCCATCAAGCTCACAAATATCTGAATGGATTAGTTCTAATGGTTCAGTAACTTTATCAACACGTTTATGAGGAGTTTTATGAATTTTTGCTTGACTGCAGTATTCACATTTTTCAAAATCAGATAACGATAAGTTAGGAATTAGGCCTAAGCTACTCATGTTTTTAATTAGTCGTTTGTTCACATGACAAAGTCGAGCATGCCAAATATTAAAAGAACACAACATGTAAGCAGAAACATTAATTTTATTAACTTCAACATTCAATTTAAACATTCCATCAGTTGCATACCCCTTTCCCACAAACATCCCATTTTTGGTCAAAGTAAATAAATCAGCTCCTATAGTCTGTGTAAACCCCGCCTTATTGAGAAGGTAGCCCGAGACCAGATTCTTTCTCATCTCTGGAGTATGTAAAACATCCTTTAAGATCACAGTTTTTCCAGATGTGAACATTAGTTCCACATTTCCCATTCCAGCAACATTAGTAGTGTGGTGATCTCCCAACAACACTTTCTTATCTTCAACAGCAGGAGTATATGTTTTAAACATACTTCGATCATAGCAGACATGGCGAGAAGCACCAGAGTCTACCCACCAGCCATCTGACCCACCTACAAGGTTGACCTCAGAAATCATGGCTGTTAGAGGCAACTCCTCAGTCAGGTTAGCACTAGGAATAGTGTTTGGCCTGTTCCGACACTTGCGTGCCATATGACCCGGTTTGCCACAGTTGTAGCAAAGAAACAAATCCGGTTCATTCTTAGTTGGAGGTTGTTGCTGTTTGGGTTGGTTCCTTAGAGGATTCCCATTCTGATTGCTGTTTCGAGATTTAAAGTTGCGGTTTTGGGTCGGTTTGCGATTCTGATTTTTAAAACTTTTTCCAGTAGGTTTCAGAACAGCACTCGATTTTTTATTAGTGATGTTGCTGGAAACAACAAGCACTTCCTCTTTCTGGTCCTGTTTACGGGCTTCCTCCTCGATACGAAGGCGAGTGATCAGACTTTCCAGAGAGAACTCTTTTGTTTTGTGCCTGAGAGCATTCTTAAAATCCTTCCAAGAGGGGGGTAATTTATCAATAATCACAGCAACTTGGAATTGTTCATCTAAAGACATACCTTCAGAGATGATTTCATGAGCTATTTCTGTAGTTCATGTGATTGAGCCTCCACCGACTTGTCATCGGTCATCATGAACTTCATGTAACGGCTCACAGCATACTTTTTTGTTCCAGCTTCCTCAGTGTCATATTTTTTCTGCAGTGCTTCCCATAATTTCTGTGCAGTAAACTCGTCAGAATTGTAGTAGTCATAGAGATCATCGGACAAATCATTAAGAATAAAATTTTTGCACAGAAAATCATTCTCAGTCCATGCTTCTAATGCCTTGGTCTGCTTCTCTTTTTCTCCTTGTTCAACAGGTTCTTCAACAGATGGTTTTGGAGCAGTCAAGGCAGATGCAACTTTCTTCATGGTGAGATAAAACAACATCTTTTGCTTCCATCGTTTGAAATGGGCACCCTCAAAACGAAACGGTTTGTTGATGTCATTATTGGCGACCCCAGAAACCTCATCAGTAGACATGGCAGAATCGAACGTCTTAAAATTGTTAGCACAATAAAACAATAAACAGAAGAAGAACGAGATTACCGGATAATTTCTGGGTTGAGTCGCGGACTAAGTCGCTCTCTTTAAGACGTTCGAGGCACTGCCCCTCAATCGTGCAGGCAGACGAACAACCTCGACGCCCCCAGGATAAAACAGCCCAGTACACTGTCTCGACTCTCCACTGCACGGTAGAGACCCAAAAAAACTGCACTCTTTACTGCTTCTTCAATCCCCAAAACTGAGTTTAAAATTAAGAGTAATCCCAGGAAAAGTTCTGTGTTTTTTCCTTCTGATTCAAGTAGCATTTATAGAAGATGCACCAAACTGATTTTACGTGAGAATAGGGGGAAAGTGGGAGAGAATCAGGTCAGTGGAGAAAAATCAGGAGAAGAAGGAGAAGATAGTTAAGAATCATTGAAATAGTCTCGGTGCTAACATTCTTAATTATCCTTCCCTTTTTTTATTTTTAAAATATTCACATATTAGTTAAAATATCCTAACAGAATATTTTTAATAAAAATTAATAAAAACTGTTAACTCTATTTGCCAAATAATAATCAGTTTTACATTTTTTTTTTGTAAAATCAAAAGCTGCGGTGCCATTTTCTAGTGGCTTCCGCTGCCACTAAAATATGTATTATGTCTCCCTCACACCCACAGCACACACAGCGACTATCTAATGTAGCTGCTTTTTGAGAGAGAGAGAGTGAAAGCAATAAAGCTATCAATCTTCACGAGCTCCCTCTTCATCTCTCTCTACATGTATATATATCTCTCTGATATTTCATTTTTCTATTTATTATCTTCAATTATCGTCATCACCACCTAGATTTCAGCAATCCTTATTATTTTATTAAAACCCTAGTTTTTGTTGGGTCTTTGTGGTTAAAGCTTCACGGGGTTTGTGAGAATTCTTACCTCACTTTCTATCTTTTTCTCTATTCCCCAATCAAATTCATACAGCTTTCTCTCCCTATCCCTGTGATCGGTGCTCTGCCACGTTCCTCTACTCTTTGGTTTTGCTGAATTCGAGGAAGAAATTGGAAAATCCACTTGATTTGTTTTCTTCTTTCCTGTTGTTTACGTGGATGATTGTCGTGCGACGTTGAGATTTGAAGGCAGGAAGTTATTTGCTATTAGGGTTTTGTTGTTTCGATAAATTGATGGATCGATCTGCGCTTACTGTGGGTCCGGGTATGGATATGCCTATTATGCACGATAGTGATCGGTACGAGCTCGTAAGAGACATTGGTTCGGGTAATTTTGGGATTGCGAGATTGATGAGGGATAAGCAGACTAACGAGCTCGTTGCTGTCAAGTACATCGAGAGAGGTGAGAAGGTCAGTGTTTAAATTGATTCTCTGTTTTCTTATGTTTAGTCGAATTTGAAACTTGCGGGATTCTTGGAGTTCGTTTCAGTCAATTGTTTGTTTCTTGTTTGGGTTTCTTCATGATCATAAATTGGTTGTTTGAATCGAGTTAAACTGAACTGATTTCATAAGCTATTATAGTAATCTAGTCTTGTGATTGGAGGCTTAAAACAGAGTCAGAATTAGGGATATACGAGACTTGACAAGTAAAGCTGTTTGCTTTTAGGTCTATATTGGATGGCTATGATACTGGTGTTCTTGCTTGCGTACGAGATTGAATACGAGCTTGGAAATGATGCTAGCTTATTGTTAATCGCCTGAATTGCAATCAATAGAAAACCTTGTAACATGTGTTCCAAGAATGATCACATAGGTTAACATGGAACTTGTGATTGAAAATGGTTATCTGGATTTGTATGAATAGATCGTAATAACTGGGAAACTCTGTTTGCTATACGTTTATCTAATTATCTCCATTTACTCTCATTCATTAAATTTAAGCTTCTGAAATTACATCTACTTACAAGTAACTGGTAGATTCTGCTTGTGCAAGTTTTATCTCTTCTTTCTAATCGCTGTTTGTTCCCTAATCATGAATTCAACAGATAGACGAAAATGTACAAAGGGAAATTATTAATCACAGATCACTGAGGCATCCCAATATTGTCAGATTCAAAGAGGTTTGTTTGTTTGTTTATACTCAGAGCTGATGTTTTCAAGTGGGGATTGTAATTATAAATCAGTTTTGTCAATTATAACCATGAGGTTTAATTTTACATTCAGGTCATTTTAACACCAACACATTTGGCCATCGTAATGGAATATGCATCCGGAGGAGAATTATTTGAACGGATATGTAATGCTGGCCGGTTTCCAGAAGATGAGGTTTTTTCTTAAACCATTACTAAATGCATTCACTTCAACTATTATCAGTGTTTTTGTTTGAATGAAAGTCTTGATGGTTTTGATTGCAGGCTCGTTTCTTCTTCCAGCAGCTCATTTCAGGAGTCAGCTATTGCCATAATATGGTATTAACTCTGTTTTTATTTAAAATTTACCCTCGTGTGTGTGTGTGTTTTATTTGTTTATAATTATGCTTTTGTTCAACTTAGCAAGTATGTCACCGTGACTTGAAACTGGAGAACACACTTTTAGATGGTAGTCCAGCTCCTCGGCTCAAGATTTGTGATTTTGGGTACTCCAAGGTACAATGCATATTATTTTCTTTTTTATTCATACAATTTTTTGGTAAATTTCTGTATGATTGTTCTATTATTAATTATTTTATGTTGATTTAAAAATTGTGTTGGTTCTAATGATTGTATCTTTTGGTTATTCTGGTCAGTCATCTGTTCTGCATTCACAACCAAAATCCACTGTTGGAACGCCTGCATATATTGCTCCTGAAGTCTTGCTTAAGAAAGAATATGATGGGAAGGTAAATTGCATTCCTCATTTATGTTACTTCTCTTGAACAATGTGTAAAAGAAATAAATCTGTTCGAGATTTTAATAATAGATATGAAGAACAAAATATTTACCCACTAACATGTACTGTAAATAAATACCGCGCCTAGGTGAGATTGGGTATGGTTGTTTTGTACCGTAAATAAATCCTTTGGGACAATAGGTGATTTTTCTGTTTTTTATTTTTTGAATTCAGATTGCAGATGTGTGGTCTTGTGGTGTGACTTTATATGTGATGCTTGTGGGAGCTTACCCTTTTGAGGATCCTGAAGAACCTAAGAATTTTCGGAAGACTATACAGGTAACAATGTAATATATTTCATTTCTGTACCCAAATAGAGGTTGAAACATGGCAGGTCAGGTAATAGGTCAAAATGGGTTTAGGTTGATACCTTTTTTAGTCTTAAGAGTCAGGGTAGATGTTTATTTGAGTTTATCTAGTTTCCTAGTTGCTATTGAGGTCACCATAAAAGCTTTTTGTCTGTTTTTTACTAAATTATTAAAATAAATTAACGCCTTACAAAAAGAATAATAATCTAAACTTTAAAATAAAGACAATTTAGAAGGTTGTGTATGCAAGTAAACTTCATACAACTTTCGACCTATTCCCCTTTAGCTATTTTCAGTTAGACCAGTATTGGCTGTTTCTAAATAAACGGTTCGAAATTGCCACCAGTCCACCATTATCGCCTCTCTTTTTAGAGTTGACTCAAGAGGTAGCTTGTTTGACTTTATGCAGCGCATTCTGAATGTCCAGTACTCGATTCCACCGTATGTTCATATATCTTCTGAATGCCGCCATTTAATCTCCAGAATTTTTGTTGCTGATCCGGCTAAGGTATCATATTTGATATTATCGTTGTATTTAGGGATAATAATTTATAAGGAGACCACCCAACGATTCAACTATTTTCCATAAGACCACAAAACTACTTTATACACCACATGAGTGTGTATCTATTTATTAATTTTAATTTTATATCAAATTAGGCCTAATGCATGCAAAATGATGAAAATGCCTTTTAACTTATTGATTGTTTTATAACTTTTGACAGAATAGAAGTAACAAGATCTGTCATTGTATTTACAAAATTCTGAACTTTATCTGCATGATCGAATTTTTTTGGCT
The DNA here is from genome assembly GCA_032274825.1 of Drosophyllum lusitanicum. Lineage (NCBI taxonomy): Eukaryota > Viridiplantae > Streptophyta > Magnoliopsida > Caryophyllales > Drosophyllaceae > Drosophyllum > Drosophyllum lusitanicum. Next base: position 1,509 of record JAUEJL010009967.1, on the reverse strand, counting down.
GGGTGGCGTTAAGAAAAGATTAATGACATGTAAAAGTCACGTACTTTTACAAGTGTGTTGATTTGTGCAAGGAATCTTTTTTCTTCTTATTTGGTAGCTCTACTCGTGAAAAGTATGGCAATTTGGTAGCTTTATAATTAGGAAGTGATTTTACCGCCAAAACTTTTGATTCGTTACAAATGTGGTTTAATTTTGTTGATGTGGCCTTACATGTTGATAAAAGCAATGATTTGAGGGTTTTCTTCCTTATATTACATCTTACATGGACATATTACCACCATCTATGTCTGCATCAATAATAAATGCCACATAGGTGCCACGTCGTAAGTTTTAGGAGTTAAAAAATGTTTAACGGTTGCAAAACTACCTAAAAGAAACACCTTTTACAAGCACAACTATCTGATGGAAACATTTTTTTTACAAGTACAACTACCTAACGGGAGTTGGAGAAAAGGTTAATTACATATCAGTTAGATTAATCAAAAAGCTGAATAGTTGGGCGGACTTCTTGTACATTATCTCTTTTATTTTCTTTTCTAATTCTTTATGAAATTTGAACAGCGGATAACCATGGATGAGATTAAAACCCATGAATGGTTCGTAAAGAACCTCCCAGCAGATCTCACAAAAGACAACCCAATGGACCAGTTTGGTGGGCCGGATCATCCCACTCAGAGCGTTGACGAAATCATGCAGATAATCGCTGAAGCCACAATCCCCCCGGCTGGATCAAATAGTCTAAACCAGTATCTTACTGGCAGTCTGGATATTGATGATGATATGGATGAAGATCTTGAGAGTGATGCTGATCTTGATATCGATAGCAGCGGGGAGATTGTATACGCTATGTGAGTATTTGAAAAGAAGATAAAGTAATTCGTGTTTTTGTATTATTTTGCATATACTTCTATAAGAAAAAAAGAAAGTGTTGTATTTGTATGTTACTATATATGGGTTGTGTTTACTTTACTGTCTAGGGGTTTAGTTCAATGTGTTTCCCCTTTGTTTTTGTTGACTTCTGGTGGGGCTGTTACTAATAAATAGGGTGTAACCATGGTTTATACCGTTGAATAGTTTGTTAATAAGTTGTTCTTTTCTTGATTTGTTTTCCTTTTGGTATATCTTCCTGGTTGAAATATTATTTGTCTTAAATGTTTGACTTGATTGTTGTAAAGTTGTTAGAAATTGACTTTAAGCTTGTGGGGCTTAATCTATCTTCCATAAGACTAAAGTACCTATTATTGATTATTCCTTGTAGTGGCACTTCAGTTTGACTTCCCTAGATAATGAATTTTCTTGACACCAAAAGGCATCTGATAACTGTTTTTTTCAGCGTCACATTACCTTACTCTTCTATTTCTTTTCTCTTCTCCACAACTTACTATAACTTTTTTTAGTTCTACCCTCACTTCTTATTTTATAATATATATTTAAGAGAGAGAGTACATTGGGTTGGGGTAAGGCTCTGGTTGTGGGAACTGATTTGGGCGGGTTGGGGGGGGCTAGTAG
>JAUEJL010009956.1:0-10069 GCA_032274825.1 Drosophyllum lusitanicum | reverse complement strand
AAATTATCTCTAATAATTTTGACTCTAAAAAGTCAAAATTGATTTTTTGATTTTAAGTGAATGAATTGTCAAGATTAAATATTTTTTTATATGAATTGTTCAGATCATCTAATAAATTTTATCAAATTAGTCTTTTATTTATATGAGAAGATATATCTTCAAAGCAAATGTTACTACTCATCCTTTTACTCATTAAATTTTGTCTCTATCATCTTGCTAGAGTTTTCTCTAATTACAATAAAATGAATATCTAAGAGTGGGTGATGGCCATGCCAAAACTCTCTTCTCAATCTATCTTTTTTTTCTGCTATTAAAAAAAAGTAAATAAAGATACGTGTCAAAATACAAAGAAAAAATAGAAAGAAATAATAAATGGATTTCAATTATTATTATGTGCATAAGAAGATTAAAATATAAGAATTTAGTTTGAAGAAATATAATTTTAATATTATTTTATTACGGGTAGGAAATATCGTAGTAGAGAATTAGAAATTTTGTTTAAAAAATATTTAACATGAAAGGCGTGGAGATGAACCGTAGTTGGTAAATTAAATTTGTGAAATTTTGGAGATGTGTATTGTGATGTTACAGAATTTTGTGGATAAGATGTGACAACTGGTTTGATAGATACACTTTTTTATATTCTATTTTTTTAATCATTTTAGAATCCTTTTAGTTTTAAAGACCTTTATGTAGAAGAGAGGAGATATATTTTTTTATTATTTTTTTCTACTTATCTTTTTAGTTATAAGATCAATATAAGTGGTAAAATTAATAGAGGTGGTGAGAAAAGAGAATTAGTGAATTCCACATGTCATCTTATGGTGAGTAGGAAGAAGTAGAAAGAAATAATAGGAGAATATATCATTTTCCTTTTAAAAATTAAAAATAAAATTGCAAACGAGTCTCGTATTTATCAAATAATTTATTTAAACCTATAAAATCTGAGTATAAAAATAGGTTGAACTAACTTTGATTTTGCTTTGAACAAAGATAGGAGATGCAAAATTAACAATTGCAAACCAAAAATTAAAGTATGTAATGATTGTAATATAAAAAGTGAAAGTAAGGAAGATGTCAATAATATAAGTGCAGGCAAGGAAAATATCTTTCATCTCTTATCGGCTTATCTCCTTGCCGGTTGCCACCTTGGAGTTTTATTTTTATTTCATGTTTATTTTTTTTCTTCTATTTTTGTTATTATTCTCTTTTATTATATTATGAAGAAGTTAACTTTATAATAATTGTTTATATCAAAAGTTGAGGGCAAGAAAAAAACCTACTACAATACAAGGTTGTTTTGTTTAGATGAGTTAACAGATATGTTTGTTAAATTAGCATACTCACCTGAGATTTTTAACTCATTCAAAGTTTCAAGTTCTCAAAATCATATACTAACTTTGAAGAAAGGAGTGTCAAGGATATTACTAAGAAATATAGAACAATCTAAAGATTTATGCAACGGCACATGATTACAGGTTCGTAGATTTGACAATCATGTTATTGAAACAACAGTTATTTATATGAAAATGTTATTCCATAACCTACATTCTTATAAAGAAACTAACTCTTTATGAGCCAAGGATTCCAATAAAGTGTAACTCCCTATTTTTAATAAGAATATATATCGGAATTTCACATTAACTACACTTTTCATCTAAATCATAACTTATGATTTGTCCCTCCACTTACAACTACCAATCAAGTAATCAACTCACAACATTCAAAGAAACACTTTTCTTAGTAGTTGTCCAAAATCGTTTAATACGGAAATTACAACTAATGAGCCATTTTCACTATATAGAGTATTCCTTTGTTGCTTCCTAGAAAAAGAGTTAAACATAAACTTAACAAACACACATAACTTACACATCATACAAGGTATGTATACACTATACATATATCCATGATCATATATCATAGTCCACATAACACCATTGCAGATTTGTAGTGCACTAAACAACGATTTTCCTTGAATCATAGTTGTCAGGCCTAAGCGAGTCTTCCCATATTCGCACGGTTTTCACATGTCCCCATGGGTTCTGCTTGTGTCTTCCCATATTCACCAATCTGAATAAGATAACAACTCTAATAAAATAATAGAGTTCACATTTATCCAAACTCATTTAAACTTGGTGAATTAGTTATCTATCTATACTATCTATAAAGCATTTACATATTCTAATCTCTTTGACAATAAAGCCATAATTAGAGTGAAAATTAATTTGAAAACTAAAATGCAATCAATATCTTTTTATGTGTTGACTTCAAAATCATAAAATTAAAAATAACATATATTGCAGATCGACATATATCTATATCTATACTATCTGTAATGCATTTACCAATTCTAATCTCTTAATTATTAAGTAAGTTAAAGTTACTTTAGTACCCCACAACGTCACAAAATATCTTTGGCAATAAAGCCATAATTAGAATGAAAATTAATTTGAAAACTAAAATGCAATCAATATCTTATATATGGTTTGACTTCAAAATCATAAAATTAAAAATACCATAAATTGCAAATCGACATATAAATGATAAAATACAATGACTTTACATATTGATTTCCTACCAAAAAAAAAAATTCCATTCGTACCTATAGGAAATTTTTGGAAATGGTTTTCATCAAATAAACTATCAATTACAGAATTAAGCCATATGCTAAAAATATTATGAGTTTATAAAAGTGTCTTAATTCTTAAAATGAATTACATAATTATCTTATCCTAAAACAATACCAACCGTCAATCCATCCATTTGTATCGTGATCACTATGAATAGAAATTAGTTTTTCTGATTTTTATTGTTTTTCAAAAGTTACTTTAAAGTTTAATAAAATAGTTAATAGATAAAAAAGAAATGAAAACGGAAAAAGGAGAATGAAAGTTATACAATGTCACCATAGTTACTTAAAAAATTAATAAAAGATTTGACAGATAAAAGAGAAATAAAAATGGAAAAAGGAGAAAGGAGAAAGAAAATGGACATGTTAAATGGAAAAATTTTAATGTCACCATAGTGTGTGAATATCATATTTCTATGTTATCGAAAACAAACATTTTATCGACAAGAAATTATTCGTCGACGCCGCATTACGCGGATACCATGCTAGTTATTTAAAAACCATTCAATAATTAATCAAGATAAAATTAATTATCATAAGTATTTGAAAATTCCGAAATTAATATAAATATACTTAAAAATTTTGTCCAAAATAATTAGAAAAATATAAACAAAAAAGTCATCTTTATTTTATTTATAAAACCTTAATATATATATATGAGTTGTGTTAAATAAAGTCCATGTAAAAAATATAGTCCTAAAATTTTAATATTTAATCACAGGTGATTCAGTATACAATCACGTGTAATTTGTAAAAGCATCATATGTGAATTACAGAAAATGCCACTCCGCCTAAATTTTTAAAATGCAATTTGTACCATTGATGTCATTGATCCAAATGCTAAAATTAGTCTCTTAGAACTATGAATTAAGTATGAACTATATTGAACATTCTTCATATATATATGTGTGTATTTATTTATTTAACCATAAATAAATATATATAATTACAACTTGTTCGTATAAATAACCGGTAAATTAAATACCATTAAATTATTATCTTTAAACTCCGTAAAACCCTACAAATAATGTCTCCCTTAACGTCTTCAACCTTGGTTGCTAACAGTGTTCGATTTATAACATTACATGTGTGATCCTAAAGTGTCACATGACTATAACATCAAGTAGCTGCTGTGCACACAAACTCTAACATTTTCATGTCCCGAAAATCCCATTTTATCTTGTACTCTGTTTAAAAAGGTTATCGAACTCTTGAAATTCCGTAAGCGCTAAGAATATTCAAAGACAGAAACTCCTCGAGAACCATTTTTCTGAACAAGAGTAGACCCGTTTATCCGAACACAACCTACATGCATAAAGATTTCGAGCTCACGAGTTTACTACCAATGATCATCATCAATCACCCATAAGTAAACCGTTACTAACTTTCGCAACGGTCTCCAAAATCCTATATTATCGAAATTCTTGTTTACAAAACTAGGTGATATTCATGGTTATTACTAATGTCGTTCTCAAAACAAAGTCATGAAATATAGTGGTTATCGCACATTACTCTCCATAGTTAACACACGCTGTCAAAAACATAATCCAAGTATATATACAAGATGTTAGCGATTTTAGTGTCATCAAGCCATTAAATATGATCGGGATTTATGTGAGACTAGCCAAAATTAGACTTAGTTATAATCCGAGAATTTGGTCTCTTTCAGCGCAAATCAAAGCAAATTTCGGAAATTAGGCTTAGCTATAATCTGATTCCGGAATTCAATTTCTTGGGTTATCTCATATATGAATTCGTGATACCACCCCATGCATAGGGTCGAATTACAGACTTCATAAAATGTTGTGAACACAATCCAAGAAATTATCCAAATTTGTTGTTATTCTAATATTTGATTCTAACACAAAATATAGTTATTGCCTACAAGAATCAATCAAAACACCTAATACTTCAATTACTATTACTGCATACATTGCATAAAATAACTAAATGTTCCTTCATTGTGGTCATAACATAAACACATCACCATAGAGTTAGTTATCTCTAAACAAAGTCCTACCTGGTAGTTTCCTTCTGTTTCTGGCACATTTCAACTGATTGTCACAAACTTCAGAATGCTTTACATAAATTGTTTGATTATCACAAGGTCACCTCCCCCCCTCCTACATAAATTGTTTGATTATCACATCCACATGTTTGATTATCATCAAAATACCATTAGAGTGTTGTAAATCACTTTAAACATTTGATACAGAAGTGAGTCATTGAACCGTAACCATCGAACAACAATCAAAATCAACAAAAAATCGATTAATCAACACTACTTGAATCTATTTCGGATTAGAATCCATTGCAACCGTCAGTTGGAAAGATATCGATCTAGTCATCAAGTTGCAATTTAAATCTAAGAATGATCGAGTCTCCAAGCTAGGGAGCTCTCGACATTAGACAATGGCCTACCCATTCTCACAAAGTTCTTACTAACAGTCTTTAACACAAAAATTACCAACCTTCAATTAATGCTGCTCTGAAGTTAGAAACTTTAATAATCATTCTAAAAAGCAAATTCCAGTCATTACTTGCAATATAAGAGATCATACCTTAAACTTTGGTGATTAACTTCTTGCAATTTCTGTTAGATTTGAGAGGAAGAAAGTGTTATGAAATCGTATGTAAATCTGAACTATTTGTAGTATCGTGTAGACTTTATCCTAATATGATATTTCGACCATATGCCTGAGTTACACGAAATCCAAATTATGAGGATAATCCTTCGAGGCACAGCTCGTATCAAGGGACTGATATGAGACCACAAACTAGGTGTTTATATTAATTCGAAATCCTTTGATTACCAAAGATAACATCAATTAGTTTAAAACACCGGTTCTATCACATAATTAAGGGATGGTAGTTTATGCTAATTATCCATAAATATTTCAAAAATAATAATGATAATTATCCATAAAATATTCAAAAAAAAATTCGATAACGTTTTCTTTTATTAAATAAAATTTTCGGTCCGGGGGCGCTGCCTCTAGGAACTCGCAAGGGGTCACAGCCCCCTTGACCCCGCCATTGGGTTGAACGGAGATTAAACTCGTTTTAACAAGCATGCACCCTCACATCTCTTAACTTGTCTTAAATCAAGATATGAACTCAATTGGTAATCTGTAAAGTCAATTACACTAGAATAACCCCATAACACTAAAATCACCAACAATTTCCAGTTCCGGTCGTGAGTTCTTTTCACACGCACTGCACACACATACACACTTGATTGGGAAGGCTAAATGAGCACACACACACTAATATATGCATCCTCCAAATTGACAAACTTCTTACTTTGCCCTCCCTTAGAAACTTAAATTGATAACCTACAACCCTTATGATTCCCACCCTTGCTAGTTTCTACATTAACTCCTTTCAAAGTCTTCAAAATTTCAACTTGCCCCCAATAAATATTTTTTCGAACAGAATTACACAACAAAACCTTTAATAAGCTTAATAAACTTTTAATATCTTATATAAAATTTCAATGTAATTAAACCCTAAAATCTAGGATGTTATACACAACCTTCTCCTTTCTATTTATGTCTTTACATGTTCGCATAATTTTCACATATATAATGAGCAAGTTAGTGTAACTAACATGATAATAGTAACGACTTAAATATAACAACACCACAACAATGCTTGCAGCACATAAGCATCTACAATAGGTTTTCACACACATAAGCATCTACATTAGGGAGGTGTAGTTGGAGTGGTTCGAAACCGGGGCCCTGATCAGATCAACCATGTTTCGATCCTGTGCCTCTACCGCTGAAGCGAAGCTGTTCAAAAAAAATCTATTCACCTACAAGACAATGCTTGCAGCACTCTAAGTCTAATAAAGGATCAAAGGGTCATAATGTGTAACGCCCCGAATTTTTTTTAATAATAAAGTATCAATTCATTTAGACAAGAAACCGGATAGAAAGTATTCATTACATGTAAGCATCAATAATTGGCCTAACACACGAGACTTACGGTATCGAATTAGTAATATGTGTAATCGTGATAGTTTATAAAATCAGAGTTCAAAAATAGTTTTGCAGAATGATGCCGTCACACGGGAGCCTTCCTCATTCCAGCACGAGTCGGTTTTGAAAAATAATTATCAACATGGGTTAAACACAAAGCTTAGTGAGCACACATCACTCATACAATATATCAAGTACACATTCAACAAGTAATACATATCATATCACATACGCCACATAGGCGGGGGTGGCCGTCTGCTCTAAATGTCACACCAGCAAAGGTGGCCGTCTGCTAATATGAGCCGTCTACTCTAAATAATCATCACAGTATCAAACATGAACACGTATTGCAACATAATATATAAGTTAGTGAAACTCACCTGATCCGCAACACAAAGGTAACAGTAATTCACAGAGTTGTACAGTTAACGAATCTGACAGCAAGAACCTAGAACATGTCCTATTAAATTAATATCGAGTATAAGTCCCCAATAATATACCCCAACAACTAATTCATTGACACACCTAAAATCAACTTGTGATTATAAGGCCCAGTCGAATATGCCTATATATATTAGTGCCCGCTCGAATATGTATGTGCATCACTGTTGATGTCCGCTCGAATATGTATATGCATCACTGTTGATGTCCGCTTGAATATATGTATGTATAAGTGTCGGTGTCCGCTCGAATACATATATATACATTATGTTTGTCCCGCTCGAATGTATATAAATCTATGCATGTTGTCCGCTCGAATATAACACCTACGCATGTCCGCTCGAATATGTATATATATATGTGCATGTCCGCTCGAATATATGAAGGTATGCATGTTTCCCCACTCGAATATGCATGCACACACACAGCAGGGGTCATGTCTGCTCCGCTCCAAACCGTGAAACCCACAACCTAGGTATGAAATCTCAAATGATAAGGATTTCTAACATCACTTAAACACACCCTACAAGCTTAATTGAATTAAGGCTGAGTTTAAGGCTCCCAAGCTTCTTCTTCTTCTCGGTTTAGTTTGACATATCAAAACACAACAACAGTTCAAAAACCAGCCCATAAAACTTAACTATTTCATGCTAAAATCAAAGTTCATGAATGTATAACTAATTGGATGCATCCTATTCTATCAACTCAGTTTAAACAATCATCACTTGTGGGTTTTTGACTCACTCTAGTTCTCGACCCCAACTCAACTCAACTCAACAAACACACTCCAAATTCCCAATGTTCTAAGGGTTCTATGAGTCTAAAGCAAAAGATGGAGTGATAGAGTTGCATAGTTGATGTTTTTTCTCAATCAATCCTTCAATAATGATGTAGAATGGCTTCCCTCCTTCTTGCCTTTGCTCCAGCCGATGCACACCACCCCCACTCAAAAGCTCAAAATGCTAAAGTGAAGAGAAAGTGTTGGGGGTTATGCGCTAATCTACCTATATATACCCTTCTCTTAGGCCAAGCCTAATACATTCTTTAATCCAACTGAAGCCCACTTGAATACTATAAGTGGTGGTGAGGTAAAGCCCAACTAAGTTACATATGCATGCGCCCATTAGTCACCAAAGTAGGCCCAACAACCAACAAAATCCTTTTAAAATAAATAATAATAATAAAATTTACAATCGTAATATCATATTATAAACTATTCGAAAATAGGTATTACATAATGAGCGCTAAACACAATAATTCTATTCTGCCAAAAAGGCCAACGCATCACGTTCCATGAACACAAACGCGTCGCCTTTCATCATTTACAACCTATAATCATTGGGGTCAGGCAAACCAATGTCTCGCGCTATGAAGACAAAGGCGTTATGCTTTCTATTTAAAAACAAAATCTTAATACCATCGACTGTTGAACAAACCAAACCCCACCTAGCCCTCCTTTAGGGCATATTCATGCATCACAATTAGAGTATTGTAGCCAAATGTCGTAAAATCCGATTTGAACATCAAAACACCACAAAACCCTAATTACAAACCTCAAATCATAAAAATTTACCCTCAAAGACGCAAATCTAAATATAGGGTTTCAAGAACAAAAACCTTACCTTTAAGAAAACGTGAAGATGAAGGAAGCCTAGATCTCCACAACCAAACATTACACCAAAACATGCATTAACTCCACCAAGATTCAACCTTTTTGTATGAACTCTCAATAGATCTCTCTCTGAGGTTAGGGGTTGCCCCTAAAACATAAATGGGGTGGAATGGGGTCTATTTTCGTATTCTAACCCTAATATGGTTATAAAATGGCCTTAATGACATATTATACTCTTAAGGTACTTATGTAATACCCGTATTTTTGGAAAATTTAAAAATACATATATAATAGCAAGTTTACTTGAAAAGTAGTAAAGTTATGTGTTTTGTGGGTATTTATGTGTTATTGGTAGTGTATTTGTGTTTTATAAACTAAAATAATATATATATGTAAAGAGAGTGAAAGGCTAAGGACCAAACTTGTAAATATGCATATATATGTATTGACTTCATCAATTGAAGTCAAAGAAAGAAGAAAATTCTGGAGAAGAAACGTGGGAGGCAGAGAGAGAGAGTTCTAGAGAGAGAAAGCTTAGAAGAAGAAGAAATCAAAGAGAAAAATTGTGGTACAAGTGTATAACTTCAAGTTTTGGGTGTTTGGACTTCATTTCTTGATTCTTTGTGTTTGATTTGGGCAAGAAAGCAACATAACAAGTTGGGGTGCAAATCAAGTAAGTCTAACCTATAATTTGTGTTTGATTCTAGATATATATGTGTTGTATTTGATGATTCTTAGTTGAAATTTGAGTGTATGTTGAGAAATGGGTAAAAATGGGGAAAATTGGTAAGGCTAGGGTTTTGATGATTAAAGTTATGTTATATGTTGTTATTGTGGTGTTTTGAAGTGTTCTTGGGTGTTTGATATGCTGCAAATAAAGTTTGATTTGGAAAATTTGAGTTTTGGGTCGAATTGGTGTGAAAAAGAGCTGCAGATCACTGTTTACGAGGGCTCGCGGCGCGAGGTGCTGTTTTGGCGAAGGTAAGATTTCCAGGGATTTTCTCCCGGCGCGAGGTACCCTGTATCGCGGCGCGAGACCCCCTGAAACCTCCAAAAAGTTGTTTTTGACCCCATTTGACCTTGCAATTGATTTGGGATTGTTTCTTATGGTTTTAGGGAGTTAATAGGGAGTTGAAAGACCCGAAATTAGTGTTTTAGTTGTGTTTGGAGTCTATACTTGTGTGTAACTTCTATGTTTGGTTAACTTAACCAAGTTAACCTTGTGTTGTGATCATAGGATCTTCGGGCAAGTGATTTAGCTTTGTTTGGGATTAGAAGTGATCTTCATCACTTCTGACAGGTGAGTTGTGCCCTGCGGATACACAAACTGTTTTAAACATGCAAGTCATCCATTGTTTCTTATGTACTATGTTTTATGTTTATATATGGCATCAATGTGAATTG
>JAUEJL010009945.1:0-10071 GCA_032274825.1 Drosophyllum lusitanicum | reverse complement strand
TTGGAAACTTGCTAAAGCACCAAGTTTCTGATAGGGGTTTGTTTTCATGAGTGGAAAAGTGTTTTGCAACAAAAATAAAACGATTTGGTTAAGTTTTTATGAAGCTGGGATTTTCAAAAATGGTGTTTTGGGGTGACCTGCAACTCATCCGACAAAAAAGAGGTACTTTAGTGTTGGTCCGACTTTCACCCTGGTCCGACTTTGGTATTGGTCCGACTTTCACCCTTGGTCCGACTTTCACTCTGGTCCGACTTTAGTATTGGTCCGACTTTCACGTTGATCCGACCTAGGAGTGGGGTCCGACTTAGTGGATTCTCGTTAAGGAGTAACTTGAAGTTAGGGACGTGTATCCGGTATTGATTCAGTAAGATAAATGTATTGTAGGTAGGTGCCACGACTCGTGACTAAGTAAATCTATGAAATTCCGATATATGAGGTTGAGACTACTGCCAGGTGAATATCCTCACTTATATATCAAACCTGTTTTAACTGAGAATGTGTTGTATGCTCGACCGACACTTGTGTGTCGGGTATGTGTTGTATGTTCGACCGACAGTTGCGTGCTAGGTATGACGAGGGGCTCTTATGAGTCAGGTATGTGCGATCGTTTGCTTCGGCAACGGGTATGTTTCGACCGACACTTTGGTGTCGGGTATGACGACTGATTTTATAATCAGGTATGTGCGACCGTTTGCTTCGGCAACCGGTATGATTCGACCGACTACCACGGTAGCGGGTATGTAAAGAACGATATGTGTTCATGACCAAGTTAAACTGTGTTGTTATGTAAGTAGTATACTCGCTAAGCTTAGCGCTTACTGTTGTTTAATTACTCTCTTTCAGGACGGGACCATCATGAAGCTCTAGGACAATTAAGGCAGCTCACAATCAAGGCTGATTTTAATATTGTATTAAAACTTGTTCCAACGTGAATTGATGAATTTGTAAACTTTGAGATATTGTAATTGATTGTTGTCTACTCTTGAAATTTCTGCAATCTACCCTGATTTATAATTGTTACTATATGATTTAAAAAAAAATATTGGGACGTTAAACATTCTATTATGAAGTTTGGATCACCTAAGATTATCACCTAATTATGGTCTACATGTTAACAAATACTTTTGCTGTTTTACTTTGTTAAATTTGAAAAGTTAAATTGGTTCAATTATTAGGTGTTACATCATGAACAAAATTATAATGCACATTATGACTCGCAACCTAATATTACCCATTTTGTCTATTTTGACACGTATTGGCCATATTTGATCTTTATAGGTAATAGATATCATATTGGTTTTGTATGACTCATTATGACCTTTATAAAACCATACGTGAATAAAGAAATAAACATAGACTATTAAGACCCGTTATATATAACCTAGAATTCAACATTTTACACGCTTACTATAATCTAGGATAGTGAACTATAAGTACATCGTGTATTATGTCATATTCATAGCCTTATTTTCTGATATGCAAATCTCTGATCGGTTAATCACTTACAAATAGCATGTTTATTAAAACAATCACAGTTTAATCAATATTTATTATGAAATCATTGGTATCGAAAAATGGATCGAGAGTTTAAACGTTATACGATTATGTCGACGAAAAAGATAACTGATTTAGGGATTTACAAACATAAACTATCTCATAAAAAGGTATTATACCTCACTAATCTGTTGTAGATATATAATTTCAAATACTATAAATAAAAAATACGTCATAGAAAAAGATTACTGATTTAGTTATTCATAACATAAAAAGTAATCATAAATATGTTTACTGTTTTAGAGTTTTATAAAGAAGATAAGCAAAAAAACACTTATTCACATTTAGAAAACATTAAGTGTTATTACATTTCAATATATTTACACAAAATCAAAGATATTAACTCACTTTTTCAATGGCTATGAAATATACTTTTTTACTAATAATAAATTAAAAGAATATTTTTAAATTTTGTGTCAGATTACTGTAAAATTTACATAGAAACGTAAATAAGAATGAGACAATTATAAATATATAATTATATTTATACCAATAATTATATATTAAAAGTTATAAAAGAAAAACTATAAACATATACAAGTAAATACATCCATTAGATATATATATATATATATATAATTTATACAAACACCTTGTGTATATTTTCGTATAGCTCCCTCATAATTGGTTTCATATATTCTTGCAAATAGATCATTCTAATTGTGGAAGTCAAAATTAAAATTTTTGGTTAAAATTGAGGAAATAAGATATTTTGATTGGTTAATTGGATTTTTATTTAAGGATGCTTTCACAACAATGGATAGTTCATTTGATAACCGTTTTTATTGCGAGTACCGTGAGAACCAATCTTAGCTCTTGATTAAAATAAATCAATGGCCAATAAAATCGACGGCTCATTAATGATGCACTAATAAGGGGTATTTTGCAAAAATCAAGGTTCGATCTTTAATGACAACTCACCCGGACACAATTCACGATTGGAAATTATATAAAAGACCAAAATACCCCTATTAATGAGCACTATTGGCGGTTACAAATGGTACTCACAATAAAAACGGTTCTCAAATGATATTTTCAATATATATTGTGAAAATATCATTTGAGAACCATTTTTTTTGCAAGAACTGCGAGAACCAATCCTAGCCGTCCAATTCCCCATCCTTTAATTCAATTGTCCACCCATGAATTCATCGCATGCACCTTGCCACACTATATCTCCCCACGGTCTTCATCCGTGAATTCCACTTACCAATTTAATGGTTAAAATTGGTTCTCGCAATAATAATGGGTCTCAAATGAACCCTCCTCTATATATATATATAGATAGATAGATAGATAGATAATAAAGTGTCAAAGTTTGAGAGCCCAAAGTACAAGATACCACAATCCTCCTTGAAATAGTACAACCAAAACAAAACCAAGAAAATACAAAGCCTAAACTAGTAAAAGGACCACTATCTACCAATATATTTGCTGGGTTCAGAACCTGTATAAATATCCAAGCCTTCATAAGTACGTTAGAACGTTAATAACACAAACTTGATTTTTGTGGTGGGTCGATTTTAACTTGCACATAACGCATGTATCAGCACCATGTTATATTGTTATTGCATATTAGGTTATACTAGTCGCATTAGAGCAAAGGGTGTACTCCTTTTGAAGCATTCTATGTTTCGTGTCACATCATCGTCACATCATCATAACTCATTCCATATTTCAGTTATGCTTAAATCTCCGTACTACCCATGCTTCGCACGCTTCAAAAAAGTTTTAGTACAAAAATATCATCTCTCCTATTTTCACATCTCTCTCTCTCCTCTCTCTTCAGCATTCAAATGCCGAGTCCATACGGTTTTTTGCGGTACCACCCCATAAGGGGTGGTGTTGTCGTCTGTACTGCGCGGCCAAATTAGCATGCCGCATGCATGCTTTATGTACACCCGATGGCCTTAGGCCCTCATTAGTTTTAATTAGTCCATAATGTATCTTAACGGGTCATAAGTGTTATAATTCGTCTCTAAGGGTTACAATCTTCTATTTTTTATATTAATAAAGGACTAACATGAATAGGATTTATTAGACAATCATAGAAATTGATTTAGATAAAAAAAATTTAATTATCAAATCTGAATCATTTATTTTGGTAGAAACTAAAATTTATTATGACTTTTCTTGTTCAAAATTGGATTCATTGTTGACTTTAATTTGAATCAAAATTATTAAAGAATTTCATATATGCTTTTTTTTTAATCTTAAAATATCATATTTTTAACCAAATTCATAGTTTTATCATTTTAAAAATATTTTACAATCATTTTAAATTCTTTTAAATTATAATCAATAAAGACATGACGCCTAATTATAACGATAATGATCGATGATGCCTTGAACAAGAAATAAAATCACGTATTCATATCATGATACCATGTTTGTCATCAAGTCTGTCCTCATCCTCGTGTCAACGCATCTACCATTGGTCTAATTTTGATGAAGTTTGTCGCCATTTTTTTAATAATCATTCTTTCACATTTTATAATTATTAATCTTTTTATTAATGTTTGATATTTACTATTTTTTAAATCAACCTGTTTATTACACGACATTTTAATCTAGTATATATTAATAGACTATTTGTATCACTAGTTTTTACAACAAAACTAAGGCTGTGTTCCAGAATTTTAATTTGGAGAGAAAAGATGTGATTTGGAAGGAAGGAAGAAAGAATTAAAAAAAATTTGTGTTCTAGAATGTTTTTAAGGAGAGAAGAGAAGGGGTTTGGAAGGAAAATTTCATTAACATTCTCTTCTAAACTTTCCTCCCAAAAGTGGGAAGATTTGGAAGGAAAGGAAAGAAAAAGTTTTATGATTTTTCATTAGTGACTAAATTACCCCTACTAACAACTAATAATTTTAGAAAATAATGGTATTATTGTAATACAACTCATTTTTTTTCCTTTCTCTCCCACTCGGGAACACAAAATAAAAGCAATACTCTTTCTCTTCTTTTCTTTTCTTTCAATCTTGGGAACGCGAAAAACTAAAACTGTTATCATTTCTTTTCTTTTCTTTTCTCTTCTTAATTTTCTTTTCTATTCTTTTCTTTCGTATGTAAAATTCGGGAACACAACGTTATGCTATGGAATTTATATTGGGTGCTACTATTTAGCCCCCTCCCCTCGCAAACCCACATGTTAAATCAAGAATGTTACATTTTTAATGTAGTTTTTTCCCTCACATATGTCAAATCAAGGGGGCTATATAGATAATCAAGGGGGACTATATAGAATTACCCATTTATATTTCAACCATCAGACTACTTCTTTACCCGATCCAATAATAATTGGCTCAACTGGGTTTCGGGTTAATCAAGTTTTTAAAAATAAATATTTATCTTATTAAGTTTTGGGTTCGGGTTATGTAAGATTTCGGTTTATATGGTTGATTACAACCAAACTTGACCAACCCAATTCAAGTTCGGGTTAATTGGATAGGGTTATTATCGTTTCGCGTTGGTTGTTTAGGTTATCTGATTTATAATTATATTATTCGATCCGGTACCCGGTTAACAAAATATTCTGTTTGGTTTGAACCAGATAACCCAAACAACCCTACTGATATAATTTTGATACCTAAAACCGATTAACCCGACCCGAACAACCCTCACAGAGTTGTGGGGTGGTGTAGTTACATTCAAATTCCAATTCATAATTACACTCCAAACACAATAGGTAAATTTGATTAAAATTTCAATTTTTTATGATTGTAATTCTAGTGAAAAACATTATGTGAACAAAATGCTAACTTATTGTTTAATGAGATTTTTGTGAGATATTTTAGTTAACTTTGATGTTTGTATTTTATTTTTTATTTAAAATATTTATAAATATGATATCACTTATCATAAAATTAAATTTTTTTATAGGTAGGTGCTTAGATAAATTAAAAAAGTTTATATTGACTGTATAGTAATATTTAACTTTTTAAAATGTTTATAATGTATTTTTCAAATATGATTTACCGTATTAAGTTAGATTTATCAAGTTGTATTGTTATCTCTTTTAAAAAAGGTTTATCAGTACATCTAATTGTTCTTTTCAATGTGTTTAACATTTATTAATTAGATATTCTATAGATAAGTTTCTAAAACCAAATTTAATTATATTTGCTAATAATCACAAACAAACTAAGAGTTTATTGAAAATTTGGAAAAAAATATTTTTATATATAATTAGAGCATCCAAAGTCATAACACTTATTACTGTCATCACTAACTCAACACTAACGACCCGTAGTCATAACATTCATCATTATCATCACTGAACCTACACGTAACTATTATCTCGAATTGTATTGGTTTAAAAGAAAAAAAATAAAAAGAATTTAACGAGACGAACGACTCGCGATAGGAATGACAAGCAAACCTATCACGAGGAGATAAACCTATCATCGGTATTAATCATATTTATACTGTACGTATTTAGAGAAGGGGTAAATATGTATAGTGCAGAATGACCCCAACCCATTATTTTCATATGCTTCAATCAACGCTAGTTTAGTAATGATGTGTCAAAAGATGATTTTGTCAAAGAACGTCATGTCAATATTTGTGGAGCAGCAGAATGTCTGGAGTGAGAAGATAGAAGTAGAGAGCCACGAAGTTTGTTATCTTAAGAAATAAACAAATAGCTTACACAGCTGTAATCTATTCATCCATAAAGGCCCAACAGCCTCTTGACGCTATAATAACTTGTGCCTAACGCACCAACGGTTGTACATTAACCTTGTACATTCTCTAGTCTATACCTCATGTATCCTCAAGTAACAAAGGAGTATGAAAAACTGGACATATAACTCACAGAAAAACATACCATCTTCCTATAACCCTATTACATATGTACAGAGGATGGACAACAGCATGCACAAACTGACAAACAGACACTATACACCAATTTCACCATGGACCAGAAATCGTCTTTTTCAGACGATTCCGTTTTGTTCCAGGTTGCGTCATTATCATCTCCATAACCTGTTTCAATAAAAAACACGGTCAAGATTTCGTTTCTGATGGCCGAGAGGGCACACAAATGCCACAAGATAACCACCAGAATCCCAAATCTGCTATTTCTAGAGAAAAAGCTTTGAACTTTCTATTGAAATGATAAAAAGTTATGCATTAAATATAGACAGACCTGTTGATTTCCGTCAAAACATTAAAGGATATTCTTAAACGAGCCAAAAACCAGACAGTTTTCTAACATATGCGGTCAAGAGGAACCCTATAAGTTACTCATATTTGTTCATGTTGTATTGTTATATGAGTTTGAGATCCCGAATATTAACCAGGGTATGTAGAACCATAACAAAAGGTTTACAGGTATGCATTACAAAGGAAAAAAATTGGTTACAGCGTACCTTGTTCTTCTGGATTTTCAAGATCTCTTCCTGCAAGATTGGAGATATGTCAATCCAGAGCTTTAATTTATAGTTTACCTCAAACATAATAATCAGATATGCTTTCACCTGTTTCCGTTTCAGTTCTTGATTCTTCTGTTTCAGTTCCGAGACTTCTGCTTCCAGTTCCATAGTATAGGCCTATGAACCATAGAAATATAATACATACACATGTATTTCACACGAACGATGAAGTGAAGAAAAACATAGATTCTATGACAAAATAAAATGCATACATCTGTTCCATAAATTATGGAACATGGGCTAGGCTTACTAATGCTTGTTCTAATTCAACATTATAGAAAATCCCAGTTGATTGTGCTCCTTAAAACATGTAAGTTGTTACCTGGAGTAAAGTGACATCCTTACAAACTTCTCAGGATGTGATACTTGTCACTCTTTGATCACGAAGAGATATATCCCTATCAATTTACCAGTATGTCGCATAACATAACCAATCTATCATGAAGCCGTTTGATGCATGAAATCCATGGATGTTAAAAGAACTTAAAGGGTGTTTGGATATGGGTTTGGAAATTGATTATATAAAATTCAGTATATAATAAAACAGACCATAGAAGATAGTGTTTGGATGTGTTTTGTTGTTTAATATAATAACAAGATGGTAAGATGATCGAAAAATCTAAATGTTTTAAGGATTTAATGTTTAAAATAACCAAACACGACATTATTAACTAAAAGTATATGCAGAGACATATCAAATGAGATTAAGACTTGAAAAACTAGGTTAAAGAAAAGGGGTAAATACTTGATCTTATTTTATCAAATAATCAGACCAATGGAAGCAGAATTAATTTTCCACAAACTAAAAACCGAATGTTCATACTCGGTTTCAAAATGCCTAGTTACCAAGAATTCATGTAGGAGTCGAAAGAAAATCAAATCTCAGCTCGCTTTTATGTTTTGATGAATTATATTAGTTTTAAACAATTCTATATTGTAAACAAGTAAATTCAAGCATGAATATTACAGTTTATAGTACTACGAAACAAGTAAACAACCACAGAGGGAATAAAACAACGGTAATCTAAAAGCAGAAATATTAACCTGCTTACGAGCCCGTGATCTAGCAGCAGACTCTCGGTTCTTTATCATTCGCCGCTGCCTCCGTTCCACAACTTTCTCAATGGCACTGTTTTTCCTCCCCCTCAAACCTCCATTAAAAATATAAGGAGCAGGTGATACAGAAGATGTATCACCACCATTACTCTTGACCAACCCATCTGATGAAACCGCTGGAGATCCTGTCATCCCTCTGGGCGTACCCAATCCAACCATCGGTCCCATCCCGCCTTGTAAAGTAGCAGCTGAGGCAAGATTATTACTGTTCATCACTGGATCAGACACACTCACAACTCCATTCCTGATTACAGGTTGATTACTGGTTGGTATAGCCATGGGAGGACCTCCATAAGGTAAATTGGTTTGTTTTGGAAACAATGGTTGTGGTTGATTTTGTGTAGATCGAACCCCATTGCCATTCAATGGTAAATTTCCAGGCTGAAATGAAATATGATTACTACCGCGATCATCAATTGCAGCATTCTTACCAACCGCCTGTTGGAACCCGACAGCACCAAACCCGTGATTGTTTTGAGAGTTTGCTAAATTCGAGAACATCCCATTGTCCTCCAGTTTGTTAGCTAATTGAGTTTCTTCCCTAACAACACCAGCTTTGACTAAAAACTCCTCTAGAGTCATCTCTCCTAAAGTCTGCTGCCTTTGGGGTAAATCCGGTTGTCCAAAACCGTTATTGTATTCTTTTGATAAATCTTTCCAAACTTCATCAACTGTTTTTTGGCTTAATGTTCTTGGCAGTGTTAACGACCCTTGTTTCTGTAAACCGGCTCCACTAACCCCGCCACGATCTTGATCACCAGTGGCGGTGTTATATCCCATTGTTTGCATTTCTTCTGCATTCCAAATGTTCTTTAGTAATTCATCCATGTTCATAGACCCAAAATCTTTACCAATACTACCCATGGTGTTTTGCAGCTCATCAAAAGTCAAGGAGTAAATCGATCCTTGTCTCGCCAATGGTAAGTTGTTTCCCGGCGGACGGCCGCTACCACTTCTGCTACCCATCGGTTGATTTCCAAAGTTCTTGTTGTTGAAGTTCATAATATACTTATTAACACACTGACCGTTTTACACGAGCAGTAAAGAATCGAAATTCAATTTCCTAAAATCAAACATAGAATCAATTTAGATCAAATTGAATTAGCAAATAGCAATAAAAACTGTTTTCATTCACAAACGTCGTACGTCATTGTAATCACACACTTCGAAATCATCAAAACTGATTACCAAAATTTGAAATTTACCTAAACCTTCGAAATCACACAATAACACTACGTAAACAGATTCTCAGGTTGCAATTACTCCGTTTCTTTTTCTTGATTTAATAAATTTCATTATATAACTACCGGAAATAGCAAAATTCAGATAGCAACTTCATCAAAAAAAGGAAAACAACACAATCATTAGTAGTACAATAAACCAAAAATGGGAAAGACGATGAAGAAACCAGTTACCTGAATTGATTGTTTACCGAATATCTAAATGTGTGTATCTATCTACTCAGACGTGCAGATAAAGGTCCAAGTCTAACTAAACTTGTTCTTCGATTGACTAATTATTTAGACATGGAGTAGCTACTGTACTTGTATTTGTGGGGGAGATAAAGCGGTCCATGTATTTCAAGTTCTATTTTTATAAGGGTGTGAAATGATATTTTAAAAAGCCTGAGGTCTGATTGGGAGATGGTTTTGTAATTTTTTATTTATTTTTTTATTTTTGGGGTGATAACGTGCGGGCCCACATTAGGAGAGACGTGTACGGCGGATGAGAAGAAGAACCTACTAGAGCTCGTCAAGTGGTTTGATCTCGTCCGTCAACGTGTATGTCGATGAATTGATGGAGATATTTGTCTTGTAGGGAAATGGACTTTCTTGTGCCTTAGACCACCCGCATCCGTGCCTTTACCCGACATCGTTGGGTTTCCGGGGAACACCATCGTCCCCCATCGAGTTCCCTCGGGTTCCCGGCCCTTCTAGTCCTCCAACCCGTTGCGGGTGTTTGAATA
>JAUEJL010009934.1:0-10071 GCA_032274825.1 Drosophyllum lusitanicum | reverse complement strand
TACGAAAATGCCACTCCGCCCAAATTTTTAAAATTTAATCTGGACCATTGATGTCATTGATCCAAAGGCTAAAATTAGTCTCTTAGGACTATGAATATTATGGATTATATTGAAAATTCTTCATTTATTGTTGTTGTTGTTATTATTATTATTATTATTATTTAATGTTAAACAAGAAAAGCCATGTCACCTGCCATTGCAACCACCACGTCACCCATAACCTTGCCACATCACATGTAACCTACTATCAAAGATAACGATACACTAGCTAAATGATAGTTTTTGAGACTTTGATACATTAAACGGTAGTTTTCAAAGTTCGGTATATACAATAGCAAAAAGTGACAACTTCGATACATTTTCAGATACTAAACCCTATTTTAAATTGAAATAACAAATAATTTAGAGTTATTAAATACATAGATATAAAATATCACATTAATTAAATCTTTAAACATATATAAATTTTAAAAATATTATATTAATCAAGTGCATATATTTTTCCAATTTAATTCTTAAGTTGTAAGACGAGTTTGAGATTGGTTCTGATCTCAAGTGATTGTGATTTGCGAGGCTTCATTAGTGTCCCCAGATTTTTTCATTGTTGTTCTAGTTGTAGTATGTTTTTTTAATGTTTTATGTCTTTTCGGTTGTTGGTTTTCTTGTCTTCCTTTTGTTTTTATCGATACTAATTTCTTTGAAGTCTTGTAATTGTCCATCAATGGCCAAAAGATTTTTCCGTCGATGATGAGAATCACTTGGTGTGAACGTTGACGATTTAGATGCATCTCTCTTAGATTTTCTCGAATTCGTTAGTTGTTGAGGTTTTTAAAATAAATTGTCCTCGTCATCGAGGTTTAATGGGTCATGTCACATGTGCATGAGACACCAAAGGGCTTGTAACCCATCGGTATCTGGTGTTGAGGAGTGGTGCCCTCCCAAAAGGTTGTGAGTTCAAGTTCTGTTGTGGACATTGGAATAGATTTAAGGATAGGTTTAGTGAGTGTGTGTGTTTGCCGTTTAAAAAAAAACATGTGCATGAGATGATGTCATGTTTGTGGAGGCACAATTGCCTATTTTGGAGAAATTTTGACATTGTTCATGAGCAAACAATCTTTTAGTCTGAGCTCCATATTGTTTGATGTGTTGCCTGTGCCTGCCTTGATGGTGTTCATCTCGGAATGACCATTTTTTTGGGTTATATAGTCAAATTATTAAGGATACCACTAAAGTTTGTTACATTACTCTTCAAACCGACCCACTTGGAGTTTAATTGACGGGTAATATGATATTCATTTTTTTCCCATTCCGTTGTGATAGTATTCAAGAACTCGTTGCCAAAATGCTCCCTGAGAAAATGATTGAATAACAAGAAAGGATAAAAATGAAAGAGTGTAGGAGTATTTATAGTGGTAAAATGGATTATTTTCCCTCAAAATTTGACGACCATTCCCAACGGTCGGTTCCTTTTACTCTAAGCCTCCAACCTCCGAGCCAGCATGGAGAGTCGTGTTCTCGCCTGTTTTTCGGTGCCAAGTAGGAGGCACCTTTAGTTCCCTAGATGCTCTAACAATTAAAACTAAGTGCAGACTTAAAAAAAAATGAAAGCTGACAGCTTTATTAGCTAAGTATAATAAACAAAAGTGAAATGAAGTTGGAAGTGAGAGAGGTTAGCTTTGGCTGAGTGTGCTGGAAAATAGTGTGCATCACAAAAAATCTATTATGTATATGTCATACCGATAACCAGGCTGAAGCTCCGCAACTTTTGTTTTCACCCAAAGTTCCTATGCTTTGGGTGTATCGTATGCTTATGGTCTAAGTTAACTTATGATCATATATATGTAGGTATGATCAAAGAGTAAGAGACCTCCTCGACTTCAGTATTTACTTGGACATAAGTAACGAGGTTAAATTCGCATGGAAAATTCAGGTATATATATTTGTCATGTGCAAACACCAATTTTCTTATGATGATACAACTATAATGAACAATTTCAAAGCCATCTGATTCTATATCTGATCTGTAGAGGGATATGGCAGAGAGAGGCCACAGTCTTGAAAGCATTAAAGCTAGCATTGAGGCCAGGAAACCAGATTTTGATGCTTATATTGGTATTCATCGAAACACCCCTACTTCAGAATTTACTTAAATCAATAGCTATGTTCTTAATGACTGTAATCATGCTAATATGGAGGGTTGGACAAGTTGTGTGATGGATCACAATAAACCAACTTCCTTGTATTGGTTGAAATGGGTCGATCCACAGAGCATTTAATTAATGTTTGCTAAATAATTATGTGTTAATCACTTTCACAAACATTTGTATTAGGTTAATAGATAAAGTACTTTTTTTAATATAAATGATTAGGGGTTCTATGAATTAAAAGTAAATTTAGACAACGTTTGAGGTTCGACCCACTTGACCCGTTTCCTTTTAACTATGCCCGCTTGATCATTGGAAATAAGTTGACCTAGAATCCTCTGGTTTATAAACTTAGTGTTGAAATTGCCTTCTATAACGCGTATTAATGGCATGATCATGATAATAAATGCAGACCCGCAGAAGCAATATGCAGATGCAGTTATCGAAGTGTTGCCTACGCAGCTGATTCCGGACGACAATGAGGGAAAAGTGTTGAGAGTGAAGCTGATCATGAAAGAAGGAGTTAAGTACTTCAACCCCGTGTACTTATTCGATGAAGGTTCCACTGTTTCATGGATCCCATGTGGAAGAAAGCTCACTTGCTCCTACCCTGGCATCAAATTTGCCTATGGTCCAGACACTTATTTTGGCCATGAGGTAAACCCGCATCACTTGAACCCAAAAATACACCTCTAAGTTCAGATAACTGAACCAAAATTTCATATTTTTGCAGGTTTCTGTGTTGGAAATGGATGGACAGTTTGACAGATTAGACGAACTCATCTATGTTGAAAGCCATTTGAGCAACATTTCCACTAAATTCTATGGTGAAATCACCCAACAAATGTTGAAACATGCTGACTTCCCTGGTAGCAATAATGGCACTGGTCTATTCCAAACCATCGTTGGGTTGAAGATCCGAGATTTATTTGAACAAATTGTAGCCAACAAGGCCTCGGCTCCACTTGAAGCTACTAAAGCTTGATTACTAATAAAGAGTTATGAATGTTGTAATACCATATGTATTTAGTTCCATTTGTGTATTTCATGGAAAGATTTAATATAAATATATATCAATTCATAAATCAAACTCTAATTAAGATCATTAAAAGTTGTATCATTCTTTGTTCTCCACGTGTTGATATTGCTGCCACTTGTCAAAACCTTAAGCCTCTTTGTATTTTTAGTCAAGATAGCATGATCCAAGAGGTTTGAATTTGAAGTAAGATACGATTTTAACTCCCACCTGAACTAGGTTGGAGGCAAGTAGTAGACAAGTTTCTTTTAATGCTTTTTAGTGTATAAATAGGATCTAAAAGAAGCAGTAGCAATCGATATAATAAATTGGTATCAACATAAAGTTCCCAAAAATGAAATCGAAGTGTAGTTTTTTGGTGCTGTTTGTTTTTATGTGTGCATTTGTTCTTATTGTTTCTGTTGTGACAGCTGAAAGTTCTGAGAATGATGAGAGAAAAAGTAAGTAGTTGTTTGTAATGAACATGTTTTGAATGGTTGTGATGGGTTTGTTCTCATTTTTGTTTATGTTTGCCTAGGGAATTCAGCTGGAAAAACAAAGGAAGTAGGTGGTGGAGGTGGAGGTGGAGGTGAAGGTTGGGGTGGATATGGGTATGGAAGTGGAGGAAAGGGTGGCGGCTCCGGTGGGGGTTGTGTTGGAGGATGGTGTGGTTATGGGGGTGGAGGTAAGGGAGGATTTAGTGGCGGCGGCGGTGGTCAGGGCTGGAGTGGTGGAGGTGGCGGTGACAAGGGAGGATGGAGTGGTGGAGGTGGTGGTCATGGAGGTGATAAGGGAGGATGGAGTGGCGGAGGTGGTGGCAGTGGAGGAGGTGACAAGGGAGGATGGAGTGGTAGAGGTGGTGGTCATGGAGGAGGTGGTAAGGGTGGCGGAGGTGGAGGTCATGGAGGAGGTGGTAAGGGGGGATGGAGTGGTGGAGGTGGTGGTCATGGAGGAGGTGGCAAGGGGGGATGGAGTGGTGGTGGTGGTGGTCATGGAGGAGGTGACAAGGGAGGATGGAGTGGTGGTGGTGGTGGTCATGGAGGAGGTGACAAGGGAGGATGGAGTGGTGGTGATCATGGAGGAGGTGACAAGGGAGGATGGAGTGGTGGTGGTGGCGGAGGAGACGGCGGCAAGGGAGGTAACTGAATCTACAATTAGTTTGAAGAATAAGGCAACAGACAAATGGCCATGCATATGTAGGTTGAGCAGTTCATACAATTTCAGCATGTATCATTGTATCCTCTATGTATTAATAATATGATTCAAGCCTTCACAAGTTTTATTGACATCCTAAAATGCCGGATTTGAGTTTGTTACGCATCACTTTTGGATTATTACAAGAAACCTTAATCATTGGACAAATTTATAGTCTCTTCGTAGTTATGGAAGTTTAATAAGAAAAAAAACCCGATAAAGAAAGAAAATTCGACTTATTGACAAATCAAATATGGGATGCAAACATGACATACATTTCTATATTTCATTTCATTATCGACTACCTCGTAAATTTAAATGATACAAAGATTCCCTTTTCGAAAGAGAGCGTGACCCAATTCAAAACTGTCATGAGTCAAACCCATGCCACACGGTAACACAAGTAATTTGCCCAACTCCAAGGAGTTGTTAAAAGAATGTATTCTGTGGAACTAAATATGGTGCAAAAACAAGAACCAGAACCAGTTACCACTTACCAGATAATGTGATCTTTCAAGTGCTTATTGCTTCTTAAAACGGGCTTTCAGGTTGTTGATCCAAGAGAGAAAAACATATTAAAGTCTTGAATATAACCTATCCTTCAATTCCCTCCTCAGAACCTTTCCTGCAGCAGACCTTGGTATTGCATTTGTGAACAGCACTCTTCTCACCTTTTTGTACGGTGCCACCTGTTATATTGTCGATCAATGAGCTTGAAAATGAGTTACAACCTTAGTTATCTAGAAACTGAACTGTAACTTATTTATCATCTAGAGGTGCCAATTTCAACCCATTTACCTATAAATGGGTCAAGTTGGGTTATGTTTAATCTCTAGTGGGTCAAATGGATTAAGCTAAAGGATTTATCCGAAAAGGACGGAGCAGTATTTTTTCACATTAATAAATAAATATATGTCGGCCAACCTGACCCAGCCCAAGCTATTTTGACCCGCATGAAATTTGCCTGCTTAGACCCATTATAGACCTGCCCATTTTACCACGTATATGAATTGCAGCCAATATTTTGAGATTATTCGGAATACAAAAACATACCTGTTTTGCTACAAACTCAATTATGCTAGACTCGGAAGCTTCAGCTCCTGGCCTCGTCACTACAAACGCCACTGGAACCTCTCCGGCTTCCTCATCTCTGACTCTGCATGATACACAGAACAAGACAAAAAAACAGAAATTCAAATGAAAAACAAAAATAACTTCAAATTCTTATTGCCTGGTGAGATTGTTGCCATTCTATTGCTACAAAACCAAAACTCCTAACCACAAATTACAACAAAAAGAGAATACAAATAGAAAAATTTTGGCCTTATATTTGAAAAAAAGATGTCTATTTGAATCTGACATGTTATGAGTTTCACCACAACAGATGACAATAGACAATGATGTTTCAAGATTACTAAAGTTCATGTACTATTGGTGGTCAAACAAAGACGAATAAATTGATATTCTCCCAACATTACTACTTGGCCATCTTTCTTTTAATTAAATCAAATGACAGTAAAGTCACCCATGAAGGCAACATGACTTTTTTTTGGACTGATTTCAAGATCAGGAAGCAAAAACCACTCACCCAGTTACTGCAGCATCAAGAATAGCAGGATGAGATACTAGCACATCCTCTAAATCAGCAGGAGCAATCTGCAGTACAGTCGTTCAATCATATTTTTCATTACCATCAAATAATTGCTTCTAGTTACTTCTGTAGTAGTAAAAGTCTTCTTTTTCTTTTTTTGGCTCGTTTACCTGAAAACCTTTGTACTTTATTATCTCTTTAACACGATCAACAATATGCAAATACCCATCTTGGTCAAAATAAACAATGTCTCCGGTATGTAGCCAACCATCCTCATCAATGGTCGATGATGTTGCCTCCGCATTATTCAAGTATTCTAGCAAAGTCAGTGCAAAAAGCATGTTACATATCACATTGATATCATGGATTGATTCAGAAGATAAGCATATGGAGAATGGGTTCCAAAATATACATCAACAGAAATGGCTTGATTAACTGCTACAACTAGCAAAAAAGTATCTTCTATCAATAATTCATTTATGGGATATTTGAATCAGAAAGAAAAATATTTGGTTTGGCTACCTTTCATTATAGCTGGCCCCCGTAACCAAAGTTCTCCAGTCTTTCCAGGAGGCAGATACAAACCAGTAACCAAATCTACCACTTTGGCTTGCATATTTGGAGCCATCAGTCCAGCGGATGCATAGTTGTGTACATCTCCAGTGTTTAATCCACGTGTTCCTACAGCGGTTGATTCACTCATTCCATAACCCTGACAACAAGCACTTAACAGCAGGTTAGTAACCATGATTGTGGACCACTTTGATAACTCTAATGTGTGATGGGTGGGTAGAATTGTTATTTCCTTACCTGAATGAAATCAACTTGAGGAAAATAATGCATAAACTCATCTATGGTTCTTGTACTTATAGGTGCAGCACCACATGAAACCTGCTTCAAGCTTTTCAAACTTCTACCAGAAACATCCTTTCCTGCCCTAGTCAAGGCGGTCACCAATGGCGGCACCCCAGGAAAATGAGTCACCCCGTATCTATCAATAGAACGCACCATCTCATCTTGGCTGAATTTTCTCATAACAACAATTTTAGTACCCAATGATAAAATCCCCATAGTGAAAAGTGTAAGCCCGTATATATGAAACATGGGGACAACAGCCAAATAGACGTTCTCTTCAGGTGGAAACTCATATTGTGAAGCTTCAAATCGAACGAAAAGCTCGACCCCAGAAATCAAATTCCTGTGACTTAAAACAACACCTTTACTAGCACCAGTAGTACCAGATGAATACAGAATGGCAGCAATGTCATCTTGCCTAAGTGTTCTACGTGGAACCAAATCATGATGACCCGAAATAAGCTTGTAAAAAGGTGCAAATCGAACGTGGTTTGAATCAAATAAAGCAGTTTCAGGCACTACAACAGATTGAATTCCCATTGAGTTTAATTCTTCAGCCTTGTCAAAAATAGTAAAGGCCATATTTACATGACAACCAAGTGTTTGTTTTTTTACCTCAGAGAAACTACTAAACGGATTCATGGTAGTGACAACAGCACCAAGATACAAAACAGCGAGAAGAACGATAGGATAGTAAATTGTATTCGGTAAAAGAATCAAAACAACATCACCTCTGGAAACACCCATTTGGTGGTGAAGTCCACTGGCCAAAGATTTCACCAAGGGTTGGAGTTCTGAGTAGGAAATCGAAAACCCGGATGCGGCATCAACGAGTGCAGTTTTTCCCTGGTGTTTTTGTGAGAAAATATACGAAACGACATCAAGATACGGGTTTGAAGGGAGGTTGATTCGTGGGTGCCTGCTGCTGTATACTCCTGTTTCATCTGAATACCAATCATGAGACATGGATTGCTTCTCCGACGTTTCAAAAGTGGAAGTATTCGCTGAAGAATGAGTATGAGAGTAATTTGATTGGGTTTTAGTGAAGGTAGCCATTGTCGTAGAGAGATGAAATATTCTTGAATAAATGTGGAAGAAGAAGAAAAGTATTTATAGGGAACCGGATTCCCCTGGTCTTTGAGGGATATGTGGTGGTGAGTGGTAAGTTATATATAAGGCAGAGAAGAGAGAAGCTGCTGCAATGCAGCTCCATCCATCCACTCCATAGATACATACATACATGGGAAAGGGCATGTAATTGTAGATTGCTTGGGTGTGTCATTTAAGCCAACGAATATAACCAATTGGGCCCCATCTATCTAGCTGTCTGCTTAAAACTAGACGACTAATTCATGTCGCTTTCAACCCAGGTTTGTATTCACAGATTTAACGAAATCAATAGACAATTCTTTTGACCGAATAATTTAAAAGCCATGTATGAAATTACGTTTGAATGAGATATTCTGATTGATAAGAGTTCGAGTTCTGAATGAACAATCAGAATTATACAAATTACCATTTAAATCTTAATATTGATTTATTATATTATAAGATAAGATAAGATATGATTGTTTAAAAATGGCAACGTGTGAAAGAAAGGGTATTAAAGTAAAATGTTTGATGATTAATGATTCAGAATGTATATTAAGGTGGAATGATTCAGCACGGTTTTTCTATTTCATTCAACACAGTTTTTATTCAGAGGCGGCAATCAAACAAGCTGAATACTAAATGGTTCAGCATTCAGCGCTGAATGATTCCTTTCAACAGCAAACAAACAGCCTTTAACTTACATTGATGGTTTACTTATCTATTTTTTTAAAATAGAATATAAGATTTAATATATTAAAATACAAACCAATTGCAATGTTTAAGTATTTAATCCTTTCTATGAGTAGTAGCAACGAGTCCTATTAACCATTACAAAGATACTAACTTTTTAACAGTATCTAAAACTTTGATTCTCCACTGCTTTGATACGAGTAGTGGAGAATCAAGGAAAGTTTTCATTGGAATTCTCCACACAGATTCATAAGCTTTGTTTTACCCTCAAAAAATATTTTGTTTCTATAATTCCGTATCAGATATAGAAAACTCTAAAGAAATGCTTTCAAGACAACTTTATTATTTTTGCTGTAGATATTCCTCCCTTTGAATAGAACAAGTTGCTTGATATCAATTAATTAGGATCTCCAATCCCCATAACAAAATTTTCCCTTAATGAGAAAGGTTTTTATTTTTTTAATTACTTCCATTGTTCTTCCTTTGAAAATTTGTTCCTTATATGGCCATTTAACTAATAGATTGTTTGTCTTTGATGTTTCACCACTTCCATTCTTATTCCTTACTTTGATTCGACTAAGTTGGTTGATTTGTGTTTAAGTTATATTTCTACTGTATAGAAGGTTTCAAGAAATCAACTTTAGGATAATTGAAAGATTACTTTTTTGGACAATTTCGTATATGATTTTTGTGGTTATTATTCCTTATATAGAAACAAAGAAAATCAATTAAATAATTGTCAAAATCAATTACACAACGGTTAACTGTTAGTTATTAGGAGTTATGGATGTGTCAGAATAAAGTGCTTTGCTGACGAATTACTCAGCCAAGCAAATGTAGAAATGCTCAATTGAGCACCAAACAACCAAGCAAATGCTCAGCTAAGGGAAGATAATCAGTCACCTAATACTCCACTGTTATACATATTGTAATTATTTTCGTGTGTGTTGTAAGTCAATGAATTGGAGGTGTGTTTATATGAGAGGCTTAAATACTCCGTTATTATCCAAAGAGAAACTCGATCAATGAAAAATGATTGAAAATGAAGCTATAGTTAATGACTTGAAGGTGTTGGAAGCAATTTTCAACCAAGAACTTAATTTATGGTTCCTAAATCCTAATCTATAATCTTCAAGTCTAGGGTTCATATAGTCAATTTAGGGGGTTTAGTTTAATGTAACACCGGAAAACCAAAGCCATTTTTTTTAAACACGTTGCGGAAGCTTAATTAAACAAACTGCTTTACATACAATACGAATATTTACAACTTAAAACATTTGTTCACAAACTACAACATCAACTGTTTTGGTGCTACAAAAACAACAGGCTCGTTTCCATTTAAATCAAAATCTATCAGAGCGGGGTCGAGCTTTCCTTCTACTAACACCAACACTCACAAACCTGCAAAAATAACAACTGAGGGGAATTAGCACAAAGCTAAGTGAGCAGAAGCAAATCACAAAAGCAAACATCAAGTCAACATCAAAGCA
>JAUEJL010009923.1:0-10072 GCA_032274825.1 Drosophyllum lusitanicum | reverse complement strand
AGGGAGAGGCTATACTAGGGTTTGGGGTTGATTTGGGTTGGGAAGGAAAAAGTAAAAAAAGCTGATGTGACGCTGATATGACATTGAGGTTAGAAAGGAAAGAGGGGAAGCCATACGGATGGCCTTGCAGTTAATTAGTACAAGGTTTAATGGTCGTCCACGTATTACGTGATTCACCCTATTTATGTTGACTATATATAAAACAGGTCAACAGATATTTCTACCTAAGAAAATACAATTAACTAGTAGTATATCCACTGATAATAATCTTTCTATTTTCTAATCTTCTAATATAAATAAAAGATTAATTTTTATCAAATTTATTAAATAATCTTGACCCTTAATTTAATCAAATAAATATAATTATTCAATTTTAACCGTTCATTTAATCAAAATTAGATTTCTAATTTTGACTTTTCTTAATCAAAATTATTAGGAGAATTTAATATATTCACTTCTTAAATTTTAATATATCATGCTTGACCACCTTGATTTATAAATACCATATTTACCCTTTATACCGCGAAACCAATATTAGCCCTTGATTTAAATAAATCAATGGCTAATAAATTTGACGCCACAATAATGATTAATGATTAGCTTATCAATGAGTCATTAATGAGATAAAAAGTGGTATTTTTGGAAAATCAAGTCTCGCTCTTTAATGACGGACTACCAGGACGCAATTCACGGTTGGAAAATATATAAAAGACCAATATACTCCTATTAATGAACATTAATAGTGGTTACAAATGATACCCGCGGAACTCGCAATCAGAATGATTCTTAAATGAACTTCTCCCTATATATACACATACATATAGGGAAAAGATCATTTGAGAATCATTTTCATTATGAGAAACAATCTTGACCTTTTATTAAAATAAATCAATAGTTAATCCAATTTGTTTACTATCTCTTGCGATTTTTCTTCATCATTCACATTAAAATTTCTATTTTGAAAACCCTATTGCACTGGTTGTTCTACAGCTACCATCTTCGATCATGTTAGTTTGTTAATTATTCTTGTTAGTAGTTAGTTAGTTAGTTACAGCTAGTTAGTCTCTTTATAGCATTCTTCTTACGGAAGTAGTTAGTTAGTTAGTTACAGCTAGTTAGTCTCTTTATAGCATTCTTCTTTCTCTGTATATATACATTAGTTCGTAATGAAAGTAATCATCTCTTCCAAATACATATTTCTTTCTTATCATTTCAATATAATATGTTGAAATGGTATCAGAGCAGACCTAATTACGCAAATCTGATTAGCCCTAACTCTGCACGTCTGTAATTCTGAAAACCTAACTCATAATCATGAGTTCAGATCTGATTAACCCTAATCATTCTAATCTTGGGTCATATACAAAGAGCATTGATCCAAGTATGTTCCTTATTTCCAGTCCGTTGATTGGAAATGAAAATTACATGCAATGGAAATATTCAATTTAAATTGCCCTAGGTGCGAAGAAGAAAGCTGGATTCATTGATGGTACTCAACAAAGGCCAGACAATGAAGGAATTGAGCTTGATGACTGGATCAGCAATGACTGCATGGTTTGTTCTTGGATTCTGAATGCAATTTCAAAAGAAATTGTTGGAGCTTTTGTGTTCTCGACTACTGCACGAGAACTTTGGTTGGATCTGGAAGAGCACTTCGGAGAAAGTAATGGTCCACTAATATATCAGCTACAGAGACAGATAGCATCGATTAGTCAAGGTGATTCGTCTCTATTTAACTACTATACAAATCTTAAACAATTATGGGATCAATTGAATTGCATCATTGAATTGCCTCCTTGTACCTGTGGATCTGCAAAAGCTCTATCAGATCTGAATTCATCAACTCGGTTGATGCAATTTTTGATGGGACTAAATGACAGTTATGATAGTTTGAGAAATCAAATTTTAGTCCTTGATCCATTGCCCTCTGTACACAAAGCTTATTCCATGGCTTTGAGTGTTGAAAAACAAAGAGAAGTTCAAATTAATTTCTCAACTCCCACTGAAGTTACTGCACTTCTTGCTAAATCTTCTGTTCAAAACACTAATAGCAAGAAAACGTTTCAAAGTAAATCAAAGTATGATCCAAAAACAAAATCAAATAACGATCATTATTGTGATTTTTGCAAAGTTAATGGACATACTAAGGATGTGTGTTTCAAAATCCATGGTTATCCTGATTGGTACAAGGAACTTAAGGACAAAAAGAAAGCTAGTTACTCTGCAAACATGGTGAATCAAGATGATAGTCCTCTACAAGTACCTGATTCTTCTCAAGAAACACAAAACAATAATTCAATGGATTTATTGTTTCAACAATTCAGCCAATTCATAAAGGCAAATCAAAAGGCTGAACACTTGGCAAAATTTTCTCACTTTGGGGACTTTGCAGGTATGAATATTTCATTATTAAATTCATTAAAAAGCAACCAGTTTAATGAAAATGATTGGATTCTTGATACTGGGGCTACAGCACATATGTGTGCCAGTTTATCATGTATTGAGAAACTCAATAAACTTGACAAGTATACTCCTATCTTCTTACCTGATGGATCAATCAAATCTATTACTCACAAAGGATTGATCACATTAAGTTCCAGATTGATTTTAAGA
Source organism: Drosophyllum lusitanicum (assembly GCA_032274825.1). NCBI lineage: Eukaryota > Viridiplantae > Streptophyta > Magnoliopsida > Caryophyllales > Drosophyllaceae > Drosophyllum > Drosophyllum lusitanicum. Next base: position 7,459 of record JAUEJL010009923.1, on the reverse strand, counting down.
GAGGTCTTACATGTACCAGAATTTAAGTGCAATATATTGTCAGTTCCAAATACTGCATTTTGCAGGACCTGATATCTGAGAAGGTGGTGGCAGTAAGAAAAGTGGTGGGAAAGCTTTACATATTGGATAATAATAGTATTGTTGATTTCATTTTATGCAAAGGTTCTAAAGTTGAAAAGGTTTTTGAGAAATGTAATGTAGTTAAGGAAAAAAGTGACGATGACACAAATATTTGGTATCAAAGATTGGGACATTCTTCTTATGATGCATTGAGTCATTTAGACTTTATTTCAGTCAAAGAGGTTTCAAGCAATAAACCATGTATACCTTGTCATCATGCAAAACAACACAGATTTCCATTTCCTAATAGTGAGTCAGTTGCTAATGGAACTTTTCATTTAATTCATGTAGACCTTTAGGGTCCTTATAAGAGCAAAACAATCACAGGTTCCTCTTTCTTTCTAACCATAGTTGATGATTACTCTAGAGCAACATGGACATTTTTGTTGAATGATAAAACCCAAACCTATCAAACCTTATCCAACTTCTTTGCTTACACATTAAATCAATTCAAGACTTCAATTAAAATTATCAGAACAGATAATGGGACTGAATTTGTTAATCACAATTGTTCAAAACTCTTTTCTTCCTTGGGTATCATTAACCGGAAAACGGTACCGTATAGTCCACAACAGAACGGTAGAGTTGAGAGGAAACATCAACACATTTTACAAGTTGCAAGAGCCTTAATGTCACAATCAAAGCTACCAATCAATTTCTGGGGACATGTTATTCTTATGGAAACTTATATCATTAATATTCTCCCAACAAAGGTTCTTGGTTGGAAAACTCCATATGAGAAGTTATATGATAAATGCCCTTCATATTCGAATATGAAGGTCTTCGGTTGTTTAGCCTTTGCAGCTAATGTTGTACCACATAAGACGAAGTTCGAATCCAGGGCAATAATGTGTTGCTTTATTGGTTATAACCCAGGCCAAAAAGCATACAAGTTATATGATTTACATAATAAGAAGATCATCATGTCTAGAGATGTGATCTTTTATGAAAATCATTTCCCTTTTAAAGAAGAAAGTAACATACAAGGTTCACCTAATATCGAAGAAGTGGATTTCCAGGTTCAACATCAAGATTTTATACCTTCTAATGATTATAATTCTGATTTACTTGATATGGCAGAATCTGACAATGAAGAGCTCATTGAAGAAGAAGAACAACAACATGAAGAACAAGTTCATCAAAATCAGAATGATGTTAGAACTGGAACCAGGAGTAGAAAAACTCCTTCTTGGCACAAAGATTATGTTATGCATTGCAACAAAGTACCTTTTGATAATCGAGAGAATTCAAAAGTGTACACTTTACCACATTTCCCACCTACATTTCCATACATACAATCTTCACTTCTTACAGAACATCATAAGAGCTTGCTTACATCAGTTTCTTCCTTAAATGAACCCTCTTCTTATGAGCAAGCATGTGAAGATGTTGAATGGGTGAAAGCAATGGATAAATAGCTTACAGCTTTGGAAGAAAACAATACTTGGACCATAATGCCACTACCACCAAATAAAAAACCTATTGGTTCAAAATGGGTCTATAAGGTGAAGTTGAATACTGATGGAACAGTAGAGAGATATAAAGCAAGATTGGTCGCCAAGGGCTACAATCAAAGGTTTAGAATTGATTATCTTGATAGTTTTTCACCAGTTGCAAAGGTTGTTACTATCAGGATATTGTTACCTTTATCTACTTCAAACAATTGGTTCCTACATCAATTGGACATCAACAATGCTTTCCTACATGGCTATTTAGATGAAGAAGTCTACTTAACGCCACCACAAGGTTATGAAAAGGCGAATAAAGGAGAAGTATGTAAACTCAACAAGTCACTTTATAGGTTAAAACAAGCAAGCAGACAGTGTCATATTGAGTTTTGCAATAAACTTTTAAACTTTGGTTTTGTACAATCTTCACATGATCATTGTTTGTTCACTAAAGGAGAAGGAGAAACGTTTGTTGCTTTAGTGGTGTATGTAGATGATGTGTTAATCACAGGTCCAAATGAGGATTGTATTAAAGAAGTTAAACAGATGTTACATGAAGCCTTCACAATCAAAGACTTAGGCCAAGCAAGTTATTTTCTTGGTATTGAGTTACTTAAGACAGAATAAGGGTTATATGTCAATCAAAGGAAGTATGTTCTTGACATTCTTTCAGAAATGGGTCTTACTAGAGTTAAACCAGTTCCTACTCCGGTAATCAAGAATGTTCAATTGGCTTCTAAACAAGGAAAAGTACTTAATGACCCAGAAAAATATAGAAGATTAGTAGGAAGATTGCTCTATTTGAACTTCACAAGACCTGATATTAGTTATGCAGTTCAACAACTAAGTCAATTTCTACATTGTCCCACTGAAGTACATTGGAAGGCTGCAATTCATGTACTAAAATATCTGAAAGGTTGTCCATCAAAAGGAATTTTTTTTGAAAAAGGTTCATCACCAATTACAATAACAGCTTATAGTGATGCTGATTGGGCAACTTGCAAAGATACTAGAAAATCACTCACTGGTTATTGTATATTCTTGGGTTCATCTCTTATTTCTTGGAAAACAAAGAAGCAGAAAACAGTGTCAAAATCATCTTGCGAAGCTGAATATAGGAGCCTTGCAGCAACTGTATGTGAGCTCTTGTGGATCAGCTATGTTCTTAGAGATTTGAAGGTGAAGTTTAAAATTCCAGTTGCATTATGGTGTGATAACAAATCAGCCATACATATAACTAAAAACCCAATTTTTCATGAACTAACAAAGCACTTGGATATAGACTGTCATCTTGTTCGTGATCAATATAAGATTGGTTTTGTTATACCAAAGCATATTTCAACCAACGAGCAATTGGCAGATATTTTTACAAAGGGGTTATTCGGACCACAATTCCAACTTCTTTTGTCCAAGATGAATCTTTGTGATATCCACCAAGTTCCATCTTGAGGGGAGGATCCATCATCTATTGTTCATCTTTTTCTATTTCTTGTTTATTTATACATAGATTGATTCAATGTTTCTCTTGATTTTGTTGGTCAGAGTCGTTGCTAGAGTTTATTGAATCGATTTTGCTTGTAAAAGTTAAATACATCGTCTTCTTTATAAGTTTTTGATGTATCGATTATATTATATAATAGGTTATCAGATATTTTTTATCCTAAAAATACTAAGGGGTTTAGGGTCCAATAAACCAAACTCGTTCTTGAATCTAAACAATATTTCTTCTAAACTACTTTTTTTTATAATTCAATATCAAGAACATTTTTAAGTTCACCTAAATCTTCATCATGAAAATTGAACTTAAGCTGGTGTATTTTAGAGGAATTATAATTTTGTTATTATAGTATCATCAACATATAAAAGAACATGAAAAAAAAACTATTTTGAGGCTTGATGCGTAAAAACCAAGTTATAGATTCAATAAAAAAATCATCAAATATCGTAGCTTTTTTAATCTAACTTTCGTGACCACTTGAATCATCTTAACCCAACGTAATAGACTTCATCTACCGTTTTAGAGAACAACTTTTCACAATTGATCAAATATCTAAGTCGTTTCGAAACTCCAATGGAGGAACACCATGTAAAAATTATAGATGTTCAAGAACATAAACTCTATGTACAAGAAGCTAAAGTTTCTAAAAAAGATGAAATTTTTTGTGAGTTTTACCCGATGTTTGGAGGGAGATCGAAGATCTAAAAAATGTGTTAAATGTAAAACAACAAATTAGGCAACAATGTAATTTGTTGCTCTTTTATTATTAGTTTAAATTGCCTTTTTAATTAGTTGTATTTCTAAATATTTTAATGTAATTTTGTATTAAAATATAAGTTCAGATGTATAATTTGAACTTTCTTGATTATTTAAAATGTATTGAATAAAAATATCAATTTATATAAAAAAGTTGAAAGCGTGAGAATCATGGGTATTTCTTAAGTTGAAGTACGTAAAAAAGACAATGGTAGACGATAAGACGCTAATATTATATGAAACGTGGAAGTGTAAAAAGTAACTCACTAGCTTCTAACATTCATATAAAGGACGGGACCGATTATAATTGTACAAAGGAAAATTTATTATTGTTGTCAAGATACTATTGACTTTTTTTCTAATTTTTTCAACTTTATTTTATTTTTATTAATTTTGTCAACATACTATCAACATTTTTCTAGTTTCACCAACTTTCTTTTATTTTTACTAATTATACAAATACATTTTTAAAAAATTTACAATAAATGCATCCTAAAATCGTTATCTGAAGCTTTCTTTAATTATTCTCTAAAAATCAGAAATTCAATTTTTTACCTTTATTTTATTTTAATACTACAAAAATATTTTTCTTTATTTCCCAGCCTTTTTTCCTTTTTCTCGGTTTATTTTAGTTTTGAAAAACTCATAAATACAATATAACCTTGTTTTAAGAAATAACATATTAACATTGTAATGATGTTTAAAGTGGATGGTGGAGATGACCGTTATTGTTGGGTTTTAATTGAATTTTAAAGGTGTGTGGAGAGAGAATAATTTATGGAAGTCTTTTATCATTAGTGTCATATGTATATTTTGAACTTTAAGTTTCGTGTTCAATTACTCATCAAAATCATGATCTACCAAAGGTCGTGTAGCCAGCGGTATTAAGATGTTGGACATGTGTTTCAATGGTCATGAATTCTAGTCTTGCTGTATAAAAAAAGTTTGGATTTATAAGTAGGTTATGGTGTGCTTGTTTCTGCTGTTTAAAAAAATTACTGATCAAAATCTACTAAACAAAACTTTAAATCAAAAACTATTCATAAGTAATTATTAACAACAAAGTTGCTAATCATAACACATAGCTATTTATAGTTAACTTTTAAAATTAATAAATTTTGACTTATGATTATACTTAACAATATATTCACATAAATAAACATACATTCTTTATCATAGTATAAAGCTACGATTAACAATTTAACTTGGAGTGTTTTGACTAACTTCTTTATATGACATATGAGTTATTGTATGATAAAAACACAATAATTCTTTAAAGTTTAATATCAATAAAAGATAGTTAAGTTTATTGACTTATTTAAGTTAGGATAAATTCATTATAAGAATTTTATATATAAGTTTGTATATAAATGGTGTTGGAGAGAAAACCATGTCAACCCAATAACCAAACTTGTCCATCGAAATAAATAGGATTTGATGTTAACAAAACCGGATTATTAGTTTAGACTAGAATTTTATCTTAACATGTGTTGTTAAGATTTGACTTTAAATTTGCTAAGTATAGAAGTAACACATAAGATAAGCTAAGTACTGAATGGATCAACTAAAGCCTTTTAAATAGATCAGTTGAGCAAGAACCAAGTGGACATCAGCCGATGTTTTGCCTATCAGCTAAGTGACAAAATCTATCAGCTGATTAGCCAAGACTATCCGTTGAGGAACAAAACGATCAGCTGATTGCCTAAAATCATCAGCTAAGTACAGTTTATATACTCTGGTTATCTTTGATAAGCTAATCACTCTAGATGATCAATTGAACTTATTGATCAGCTGATCATAGAGGTTGATAAGTTTGTTTTTGTCTAAGCTGAGCACGGATTGATCAGCTGAGCACAGATAGATTAGCTAAGCATATCTGTTATTAGCTGAGTATTCCTTTAATCTGCCAAGTACCTAAATGTTAGGCTGAGAATTTCATTTTTGCGATCCCAGTACAACTAATTAGCTAAGTCGTGATTTTAACTTGTATTGTTTATCAGTTTACTCTATTTCTTATATAAACGTTTTTAAGTCAAAAGGTTAAACATGGGTTGTTCTTTATAGCCTATATCTTCTATCTTGTAAAAGTAAATGCACTTTTTGTTCTGCTAAATAGGACAAAAAGAATAAAACCTTAAATCTATGGAAAAGGTTAAAGTTATCTTCGAAAGAATATTTTGAAGATCTTGTCAAGTACAACAACATGGCGACAACAACATGCTTAGGAAAGTCAAGACACAAAAGATGTGGTAGTTGATAAAAGTAACAAGCATGAAAAGGAAAGTCTCACAGTTCAAAACAAAAGATATGATATATAATATTTAAATATTGTTAGTGGGTATACTTTTGTGTAAAATAATATTATCTTATTAGAATCCGATTAAAATAATAATACTTTATTCTCCATTAACTTTATAATTAATATATTATTTTCTCATTGTCTCCTTACTTCCAACTAATGTTGTCATCTTCTCTATATATACACATGCACTTCTAGCTTACAAAAATTTCGAACTCACTAGAAATACTCAAAAAACAAACATAAGCTTTAAAGCGAAGCAAGTTTAGAGAGTTAAAGCATAGTGTAAAAAAAACTTGTTTATGTGTTGAATCTCTTAGACATTAGTTGTCTTTGAGAATCTAGTTTATGTGTTAAACAAATTTGTCATCATATTTTTATTGTATTTGGAATTTTTACTCCCACGTACATGTAATTATTGATTCACATCAATTAGAATTATATTAAAAGTAATTGTGTGTGCATAAATTTTAAAATAGCTTAAGTTTGTATTCAATCCCCCCTTCTACATACATTTGTTGTTGCATGCTCAGTCTGGGACTAACAAATGGCTAAGTTTATTGGCTTATCCAAATTCTAAACAAATTACATAAATATCTTAATTGATATGAACTATTTTACAATGAAAATAGTTAAGTTTAGGATGCATTTATTGTAAAATTTTTGAAAATGTCTTTGTATAATTGGTAAAAATAAAATAAAATTAGAAAAATTAGAAAAAGGTTGATAGTATGTTGAAAAAATTTATAAAAATAAAAAAAGTTGGTAAAATAAAAAAATTGATATTAACTTTACAAAAATCACAATTTTCCCTTGTATAAATACCTTTTAACTTGTATTACTGTTAAAATGAAATGGTTAAGATATATTTTTTTCATTGGACATGTTCTCTAAATTTTAACGGTTTTATTTTAAAAAAATAAAGAAAACTATAGAATTGAATATATAAAAATGAAAAACTTTTCCACTACTAAAAACATCAAACCCTCTAATTTCTGTAAAGCACAGGGAGAAGATATTTTCATTAGTAAAATTAATTCATTTATGTTTTATGAGAGGTGATATATTTTATTATTATTATTTTTTAATTATTTTCTTATTCACTGTTGGTGATTTTAGTGTCATCAAACCATTTAGTATAATCGGGATTGACTTGAGATTAGCCGATTTTAGACTTAGTTATAATTAGGGTTTGGAGGTGTGAAGTGCACACTCGAATAAGCTAAATTGGTATCGAGAATACGGAGTCCAGGGGCATCGCCTCTTGGCGGGGTCCAAGAGGCAGCGCCCCAAGTGGGGGTCCCACTGCCCGGTCAGCGGGCGGGGTGCAGGGCAGCG
>JAUEJL010009912.1:0-10072 GCA_032274825.1 Drosophyllum lusitanicum | reverse complement strand
CTCCCGCCACCGCTCTCCTTGCCGCTAACACATCGCCGCCTTGCCACCACGGAGTTTTCTATTTTACATATTTATGCTCTTTTTTCTTTTATATTATATCTCTTATTGTATTTTTCGCTTCTCCTACCACTCTCACTCTAGGGGAGTAAGAGTGGCAGAAGAAGCTTTAGCTAAAAGAGGGAACCGGTCAAACACGTTGATATTAGAGATATGTATATTAGGGTTTAGTATAGGATAGACATCCCGATTGTATAGATGGGTCAGGGTCTATTAGGGTTTCCTTTGTATCTGTGTACTCTATAAATAGTGATCACTTTTATACATCGTACCAATGGGGTTTTCATTATTATACATAGTATCAGAGCCTTAAGGTCCAGGTCATATATATCCTAATAAAAATATATTAGTTTTCTCTCCCTCCTTGCCCTCACTCCTCTTGCTGTCGTTGCACTTATATTAGTCATGGCTCCTACTCCTGCCGCGGCTCTTCTTGCTGCTAACACATCGCCGCCTTGCCACCACGGAGTTTTCTTTTTTACATATTTATGCTCTTTTTTCTTTTCTATTATATCTCTTATTGTATTTTTCGCTTCTTCTGCCACTCTCACTCGTGGGAGTATTAGAGATATGTTTATTTGGGTTTAGTATAGGATAAAACCGGCCCAATTGTATAAGGGGTCAGTCCATTATGGTTTACTTTGTACCCTTGTATAATGGGTTAGGGCGGCAAATGGGTTAGGAATACTATATACAGACTACGAATAAATGAGAATTATATTTTGTATTATGAGAAGATTAAAAGAATAAAGCATAAAACGAGGACAACCAAAATCACAAGTATTTACTCCTAAAGTTAATAAAAAATATACATGTATCAGAAGGGGCCATGGGGGCATTTCAAAAAATTTCTTCATGGATTATAGATAGACGGGGGCCCAAGAGTTAATTTGAATGAGAATTAACAAAAACTTGAAAAAAAAATCCACATGCTACACCATACTTAAGGGGGGCAACTCCCCCCACCCCTAATTTCATAAACGTCCGTCCGCCCCCGACTAAACCCTAATATACATATCTCTAATAGTTGAAACTCACCCCAAGTCTTTTTTTAAAAATTTCCCGTTTTAACAAGTTCCTCGGGGTAGTCAAGCTATCTCTTGTTCACGGCCTAACTATTTTTGTGGCCATCTCCTATATTCCCCCTTGCCATCCAAGATGTTTACCTAGCGAGGATTGTACCCTGTTCTCTTATGAGACTTTCAAGGCATCATACCCACTAGGTCATCTTGTGATGGTTCCAAAGTCTAAATGCAAACAAATTTCTAAAATGCACGGGTCTAAATTATTTTTGTAATTATATCGTCTTCATAATCATGATTAACACACCTCTCTATGGGTGAAAACTTCTTGCACTACATCTTTTGCATACTCCGGATCATCACAAATCAGAATATTGTCAAAAACAGATCCAGCTTTGACCTGCATTAGTCAAACTATATCGTTAAAGCAATTTTAAAATAACACTAAAAAGAAGTGCATCTTCAAGTGAGCGATGATAAGGGACTTTACCTGCCAAACCTCAATCCCCACATATTTAATAGGCTTAAGCACATATAAATCAGGGTCATCTTCAAATTCTGAGCAAGTACAGAAAATGTTAGTCAATATGCTAAATTTTTTAGGTTCGAAGGTTTACCAAGTTTCAAGAATTTTGTAAAAGATGTTTGGCAAGCAGTGATTTGGTGTCAGCCTATACGATTTGGAAAGCTAGGAATAATCTCTAGTGTATTTTTTTTGTGACAAGAATCTCTAGTGTATTTTTTTTTTGTGACAAGTATCTCGAGTATACATTGATTTGGTGTCGGCCTATATGATTTGGAAAGCTAGGAATAATGTCGACAAGGGACTGCCGCACCATCATTTCATTAAGCTTTCACGAGAAATTTTATGTACTAAATTTTGAAATGAAAATAAATACTACATGTGGCGAGTTGAGTGGGTTGGGTCAACGCCTCAACGGTGTTAAACCAAGTAATTTTCTTGGTTGAACTGGATGAGACAGGATTGGCATGCAATAATTCAGTCCAACATTTGGGAGTTCTTAGAAATAGTTAGTTTGTTAGATAATATGCTTTTGTATGAAATAATTTAAGAGATTTTATTAATATTAATAGACAATGGACTATCAACCGACAGGTTTCAGTTAATGTTAAGCGAAATTTTCAAATTTTACAGGTTTGACCTGTTGGAGATAAAAAAAAAAAAAAAAAAAGATAACCTGAATCGACCCCCTCATAAGTAATACTAAACAATAAACACTAAAATACCTGGGTTATCAATCCATGGGATCTTCCATTTCCCCTTGTAGTTTGGATTTTTTATTTTCTGTAGCAACAAAAAAGTTATCTCAAATCAAAATACATATGATCCTACACAAAAAAAATTTGAAGTTGGTAAAAACTTATACATACCTTCGGTTTCCATGGCCCTTTGTATGCTGGATTTGGTATTTTTGGTGGTCTCCATATCCCATCTTCATCTTCATCCCAGGAATCAGGCTAGTAGGAGTTTAGTACTTTAATTAATTATTAAGAAAGATGCGTTATATCGACAAATCTATTTCACTTCTGAAGCTCACAAAAAGAAATTACAATAGAGTCCAACAAAGAAAGAAGCAAATAGATATGTGTAATAACTTGCTGATTGCTAACCTTTTTAGCATTGGGGTCAGGAATTTCTCTTGGGATTGAATCGTAGCCCTGTGATGCCAGATAATATAAATAGAATATTAACAAGATGTGCATTAAACTATAAACAGGGCATAGAAGCATAAGCTCTGTTACTACCTCTGGCTTGACTTGATTTGGGTCTTCAATATATTCTCTTTCTTCCCAATCTGCAGGCTGAAATATAAAGAAAACCGCTTAAAAAGATAGTGGAATATACATAAACAGAGAATCCAATATTCAAAGTTCAATAAAGAAAAGGCAAACTGCATGTCAACATTCAAATGTGAAAATACTGAGATCCAAGCTTTAATAGTGAATATAATCAGAATGCAATAAGCTGTTGTAGGATTGCTTCTAAGCAGAATGAAACAAGCTGCTGTAAAAAATGTAATTTCGGAATAAGTCTTTGGATTAGCTTATGCTGTAAAAGAATGCAATAAGCTTAAAAACTGTTACTTTTTTTTCTGTTGGGCAAATTCTGGTTATTTACTAGTAAATGACCAATTAACCACACAAGCTTTCTTTTGTTTTAACCTAGATTTGTCATTTAAATGAGGGTAAAAAAGTAGTTTTATTGCAATAAGCTATAAGCAGTGTAAATAAAAATCCAAATCTACTTATTGGCTGTCAAAAAATGTAACAAGTATGCAGTTTGCTTATCCAAACGCCTGGAACTCCTGGAAGTGTGTTTCATCTCTCAGAGAACACAAAAATCTTTAAGCAGTTAAAGAAACACAATCCCATACACCCCCTTAAACTGACCTTTTTGGCATTTACATCTTTGATTTTACGAGGTGGAAGGATATCCCAATCTGTATACATGCTCCCGGAATCTCTTTCCCTACCATCTATTAAGACACTATAACTTGCATCAGGCCTAAGAATGAAAGTGTAGAAATGGGTTAGTTTGTCTGTTTCACACTGCAAATCCTTCTTAATTGGATAATTTTGCCCCTGGTACGAAACAATCACATGAAGCTTCTTTGTCTGTGTGCCACAAAGATCTGGTCCAAACATCACACTTTCAAAAAAAAGATAAAAAAGTTAGTACGTCAAATTGTACCTGCACAAAATTAAAAACAAAAGGAGCAAAGAAAAACAGAAATGAGTTAAACCTGTAGGGAGTGTCACCACCAAATTTCTTTTGGTTGACATATCCAGACATAAGTTTAATATAACCACCACCGCACTCAATATCTTGTTCAAATTTTATCGAATATTGTAATACGAGTGTTCTATTTTTGTTGTTGAATTCTGGGATCTTTGCAGAGATGGCAAAATGTCTGGCATCAGTCGTCGTTTGAATACCTGAAATATTCCAATTGAGAATCCAAAGGACCATAAAATCGATAAAATCATGTATCTAAGATTATGTTATAGCTTTGATTAACCCTTGTGTTATTATAGTTCTAATAGAACTTCCTAAAGAAAATTTAATGGATTTTCTTTGATTCAGAATTTCAGATGTTCAACAAATTTTGCTAAAATGACTTCATCATAAGTTCAATATTCACGATTCTGGAATTCACATAGGAATCCTCTTTTGAATTTTTGGCTTCACCTACTTGGTTAATTTTCTTCAAATAACTGCAGCATAATTTTGATAGTTCACTATATTTAGATTTACCACATGATTTCTTACAAATATATACGTATGACGGTATAAACAAACAGGCAATTTGTATTACACCAGAAGAGAATACTATGTGGAAAACGAATCCGAAAAACAAGAAGTGTGTAATGCAAATGGAAGCCAGTTTCAAGTACTTTACTAGAATATAAAATAAACCATCAGTAAATGAATAGTGGAGCTAACAAAATTTGACAAGCTAACCAGCAAAAGAGAAAAGGAAAATCATGTCAAAAACATTGCATGATTTTAACATAAACTAATCATGTGCATAGTACCTAAACGTGGGTCCTAAGTAAAGAAGACATCAAGAAAAAAAATATCCACCGATTGAAAACTAAAACCTCATAAATTTTACAATATATATGACACAAGAAATGTAACCTTTATCATCCGGATCACCAGACCAAGAACCAGCTGTGTGCTTAAAAGAACCAGCCTTTCCTTCACTTCTTTTCCAATCAGACTTCACCCACCGGCTCTGCCATCCATCTATTTGTCACAAATTATAAAAACAAAAATGATTTTAATTAAGTAGGCAGATTCAAATCTCCATGTAAGAACACCAATTATCTTAACCAAGAAAGAAATTTCGCACAACATTATCTGAATTGGGAATTCTACTGAGAATATATGAAGTAACGACTGCAAGACTGAACCATTTACAGTAGAAATCACAAGTGCAGTGAGCTTAACTTGTACCAAATTGCTGATATTGCAAATAAAATCACAGCATCTTCACTAAACTTTCTAAATCTCAAATTGTTTCTATTGACGAACAGATTCAACTTCCCTACTTGCATCAAAAATCCTAAAATTTCATTCGACATGTACAATAAGTTCAAAAGGAACTTTAAGACATAAACATTTGAACTTACTACCTTCGCTATTACCCTCCACCGATCATAAACCCTTCACATAAGTTTTCGAAAAATGAAAACCTCTGAAGACTTGAACAACTTGTGGATCAACCAAAACAAATAGATTAAAGAAGAAACGACAAATTTTTTGTTGCCAAATCTTTACCATCTTGCTTAAATTTTGAATAGAACCGCTTCCGATGCTGCAAAAATAACAAACAATAAGCAAAAGTTGCTAAAACTACCTCCAAATCGCTCCTCGAAGATGATCTCTGAGAAGGAAAGATTGAATACAGAGAGCAACACCAGCACAAGTGCACCAAATTTGAAGTGCTGCTGAGGCGATTGAAATGCACAACTTCGAACTCCATGCTTGCTCATCTTTTACAGGTCAGTAATAGCATGATTTGACTAATTTTGTAGCGAATGGATTTCATACTTATAGGAATTTTGCTTGGAAATGCCCAAGTAGTCCCGGATTACAAATTTACAACAATGCCCTTTTCTGTGAGGCAGCTAGGAAAGTTACAATAAACTTTATCTTGGTGTTCGACGTATACGGTCAATTTTATTTTTTTTAAAATAATATAATTAACTGTTATAATTCTTTAATTATACGTAAGTTATTGTATACTTTAAAAAAAATATGAAAAAGTTTATTGTATACAATGATAACTAAATATTAGATACAGAAAAAGTTGTCTTCATACAATAAAATGATTATTAAAGTTGGCTGTATTAATTGTAAGAATTTAAAGTTTGTTGTATACAATGATAATTTAGACAAAATTAATTATATTTTCATGCATTTTACTTTTCCTAAAAATATTAAGTGGGTGTTTTTATTACTTTTTTTTTAAACACACGCACACAATAATTTACTTTTAAATTTATATCTTTTGTCCACAGCGGGACTTGAACCCATGACCATAGGCCATGAATAACACCTTCCAACACATTGATATCGTTAGGCTACAACCCTTTGATGTTTTTATTACTTGAAAGGATAACAGTAAACAAGAGATATGGTTTATGCTTTTAACCGCATATATATTAGATGTTTTTATATTTATTAATATTTTAAATAAAGGGTATGTTAGTCATTTCATTATTTACTTATTTAAGTGTTTGTGGGTGAAGTCACCAAAAAATAAATATTTATTGTTGTAGATAAATTGGTTTATGTAGAAAATACTAATTGATTATAATTATCATTGGCTTCAAACAAGGATTTGTTGAAAAAAGGTCTTTAGATGTTATACTAATAAAATTGGTTTTTGTTGATATAAAAAAATAATGCTTTAAATGAGAATTAAGTAAAATAGATGTTTTATATTCGTTTTTTATTAAATAATATTGACCATTAGGGTAAAGTAGGTCGGGTTGTGGTGGAAGGTAAGAGGCGCCGCTATCCTATGGCAAAAGAAGTTTATCGTAATGAGTTAAATGATAAGAGTGAAAAGCTACTATGACGATATGGTATGAAGTGGAGATTACCCCTATACACTTAGGATTTGATTAAACTTCTTGTTTATAAAAGAAGATACACTTTTAGTGTGTGTGTGTGTGTATATATATATATGAAAAAGTTAAAACGAGAATTGTTTTTCATACGTGAACTACGAGAACTGTTTGTAATATCATTAATAACTCATTAATAGGGGTATTTTGATCATTTATATATTTTTCCCAACCGGAAATTGCGTCCGGTGAGCCATCATTAATGTGCGAGGCTTGATTTGCCTAAAATACCCCTCAATAATGCGTCATTAATGAGTCAATCATTAGCCATCAAAATTGTTAGCCATTGATTTATTTTAATCAAGGGCCAAGATTAGTTTTCGCAGTTCTCGTACGAAAAACAGTTCTCGTTTGAACTCTTCTATATATATATATATATATATATATATATATATATAGTAAATGTAACATCTTAGACGAATCTTATATCGGTTGTTGACAAGAAAAGTGTTGGACACATGTCATGATCTGATGAGTAGAAATATATTATAGGAGGATACAAAATCTTAACCATTGATCATCCAAATCTAAAGATTGAGATTAGTTCTATAGATTCTGTATATAAGCCTGATTCTGTATATACTATATAATATAATACCTTTAATACTTTCTCTCATACTTTGTTTAAACTCTATAAATTCCAGCAATTAGAAATGACTAATATACCCCTCAAATAACCTAACTCACCCATCAACACATTTTCACCTACCAACACATTTTTCTACTTAAATCAACATAACTTTCAAAAAAATTTATATCCTTATTTTATAAATTAAATTTTTTTTCTTTTTTTATTGTTTTTTGAAATTTGTTTTAAAATTAAATAAAGAGTTATTGAAAAAAATAAAATAAAGATAACATATTATTAAATAGAAAACTATTCATCCTTATAAATTTACGTGTTTATCATGCTAGTGTTTTATAATAAATCCATTATTACCGTTGAAAAAAAGCAAATACGGACTGATATTAGTCTACACATAAGTCGCAAGAATTAATGAAAATGTTAATAACCATATTTTCTTTTTTCAAACTTCAAAAGGTCGTGGAAATTTGGAAGAAATACTCAAATTCCAAATATTGACTTGAATTGACTTTTTGTTGTCCACTTATTAAATCATTCCACGTATCACCA
The DNA here is from genome assembly GCA_032274825.1 of Drosophyllum lusitanicum. Taxonomy (NCBI): domain Eukaryota; kingdom Viridiplantae; phylum Streptophyta; class Magnoliopsida; order Caryophyllales; family Drosophyllaceae; genus Drosophyllum; species Drosophyllum lusitanicum. Next base: position 2,197 of record JAUEJL010009912.1, on the reverse strand, counting down.
GCCAATCATATTCTCTCGTTTTGCCTCTTGTGGGCCCTTCCACTTAGTTCTTAAACTATATAGTTATTTAAAGAAAAGAAAAGGGTAAATTAAATTAAAAATATAATGAACTTTGTCTTAATTATTATTGTATATAATAAATTTTATTTTTTTTAAAATAATATAATTAACTTTTATAATCCTCTCATTATATGCAAGTTGTTGTATACTATGAAAATTATGAAAAAGTTTATTGTATACAATGGTAGCTAAAGACTAAACACAGAAAAAAGTTGTTTGCATACAATGAAATTTTTTTAAAAGTTAGTTGTATTAATTTTAAGAATTTAAAGTTAGTTGTATACAATGATAATTAAGACAAAGTTAATCGTATCTTCATGCATTTTGCCCTTTATTTTCATACAATAATAAATTGTTTTAGGGAGGCTTGTTTTTAAAGAATTTCGAAAAGTACGATCGTCAGGATCCATATTTTTATATACAAAATGTAGATATAATTTTATAAATTATCAAATCTCGCTTAATAAAATAGAATTATTAGGAAGACCTTATTTAAAATAATTATTTTATAAGCTGAAAAAAATAGAAAATAGGGATTTGATGACCAAGATCATAAGTCAAGTTGTAGTTGTGTTGAAGTCGCATTTAATTATGATGGACGATCAGATCTTAATACAAACTTTATATGGAGTTGAGACCACTTAATAAAAACTTTTTAGCAAGTAAAATTATTGAATCTAACAATTTGTTAAAATATCCGAAGCAAGTTGATTGTTTTCTTAATGTGGTTATTGCATATAGAGTCGGTTGACTATTTCAGTAACGTTGACATTTGCATAAACAAGTTTATCAAAACTTATGTTGTTGAAGTCTTACTTATGATCCAGAATGTCACAAGAAGGAATGAATAAATTAGCAATGATAGCTATGAGAATAATATTTTGGAGGATATTAATTATAAAATGTTGATTCATAACTTGCTTTTAATAATGATAGGAGAAATTCGTGATTTATATAACTATGTAAATAAACTATTTTACTATTATTCTTTTGTTTTAGTTATTGATATAACAAACATATCTAAGTATCGGTAACTTTTTCAACACATGTACATATGTGTGTGTAAAAGGAGTTTATTTTTCCTCTTCGCACAAAACCTAAAAAATTCACGGGACACCCTGGTCATAGGATATTTGGTATTACTTATTTAAATAATTTATAGTTATCAAATATAGGAGAAATAAACTGTTTTATGTAGTCAAAAATATATATTTGGCTTATTTCAAAATATGATAAATAAACATGCAGTTTTGATAGGAAAATACACCAACTAAGTTTGAAAGCAATGAAAATTCAGAACTTTACATAGTATATACCCATACTCATGTTCTAGAGTCTAGAGTTCTAAGCAAAAAATCCCACAAATTATGGGCTTTTCTGTAAGCCCATATAACTGTAACTTTCAAACAGCCCAAGTGCAACATTGTTAGTTGTTAGTTTGTTAAGTTGTTTATCTGTTACAAGGGTGTGTTACAAAAGTTCTAAATACTATGCAAAAATGTGTTTTACATGCCATTTATTCAATCTTACTTGAAGAATATATCGAATATTTATATTTAAATGATAGTATTTTAACCTATAACTCTTAATCCATAAATATCTTTTAACTTCAAAATACCACACTTTAAAACATAGTTCATAATTAGCGTAGTCCTTAGAGTTGCTATTGTTGAAACTCTTACTAAAGGTCTGTTTTAGTTCGTGGGATTTTGAGAGATTTCGCAGGATTTGTATTTTAAATCCTTTGAAATCCCATGTTTGGTTGAAAATAAGAAGAGAAGATATTTGAATTTCAAATCCTATAGGTGTGGGATTTCAAAATCCTTAGGTAGCGTTTGGTTCGCAGAATCTTTCTGAGGGAATTGGAATTTGTTAAGAAATTGGAATCTGTCAGGAATTGAACTTTGAATTTTTGATCTGTTTGGTTGGCAGGAAATGGAATTGAAATTTGGTTTTAGTAATGTAAAATAACATAATTATCATTCTTGTTGTTTTACTTATTTTTAGTTTGTTTTATAACTTTTATGTAAAAATATATTATATAAATTATTAAATATGGGAGGTGATCCTTACACAACAAAAATAACCATACACAACAACCTTATGCATCATTAAATTGTAACATGGGCATTAACTG
>JAUEJL010009901.1:0-10072 GCA_032274825.1 Drosophyllum lusitanicum | reverse complement strand
GGCGCAGTTAGATCCCCTCCAATACAACGCATGCATGAGAGGGTCTACAACTGCTCAACCAATAGCGATCAGGCCCAACCTAATTACACGCATAGCTGACTCCTTAAACGATACTCGATATCATACCTCGAGCACGTATCGGCCAAATAATCACGCAATAGTTATAATCAATAATCAACAAGCAACAAGCAATGAGCATAAGACTAAACAGTCTAGCTAAGCACAAACATGTGCATCACATCATTCATATCAATCATAAACTTTACCATTCGCGAGTTAACATCCACTCACCTCTTGATGTCAAACGTGAAACTCAGATATCTTATATATATTACTGAGCCTTTGTGTTTACTAAAAACACAACAACACCAAAATCAGTGTTGGAATCATAAATATATATATGTCTTCATATATTTATATCACTCATACCCCATATACTGTGAAATAACTTCCACATAATAACATACATAAAGGATATCACAATAAACAATCAACAAGAACAATCCATGCTGAAAAGTCGAGGTCGTGTCGCGACCTACCCATACGTTGCGCCGCGACATGCCTTCGAGCAACAACTGACTTCGAATGCGAAGTCACTTCGAGCGCCTCTTTCGAATTCGAAGCCGATGCGTCGCGTCGCGATCCTTGGACCTGTCACGTCGTGACAATCCTTCGAGCGGCTCCTTCGCGTACGAAGCCTTCTTCTTCGAACAACATCTCTTCGAACTCGAAGTCTAAAGATCGCGCCACGACCTAAGAGAGCGTCGCGCCGCGAACTCCTAATTTCCAGAATTTTCTTCTTCTTCTTCATCGTACAGCCATAACAAACTCCATGAAAACACTTTCAGAACTAACAAAACTTACTAAAACTTATTAAAAACATACCCAAACATCACTAAACATGTTTTCATGCATCAAGAATACCTTTTAATCAATTAAATCACCAAATCTAGCAAAACCCATTAAGCAAGTTTGAGCTTCAAGTTTCATCAATGGTGATTCTCATATAAACTCATAAAACACTACAAGAAACATATCAAGATAATCAACAACATGCTATAAACATATTCTAACCTTGATTTTTAATTTTAGAACACCAAATCTTCTAGTCAAATTTTCAAGTCTTGCAAGTTTTGAGGTTTCTTCACAATGAAGTTTTAGAACACACACTTACACCTTCACTTTTAGTTTCTAATGAACTAATGACTCCTATCACAACACACATATACACACCTATTTCATTTCTTCAAGCATGAGGTGTCCTAGTAAAACTTATCCATATACACACTTTTACATGCATGCATTCATACTACAATTTCCAGCATATATATATACTTTAAATATTAATTTCCATTTTAGTTAAATAAATTAACTAAACATGATAATTAACTTTCAATTTAAAACACATAAATAAATTAAACGCATATAAACACGTACCGCTAACCCGCTAACGGCTAGCCCGGATTTGCGGGTGTTACACCTCATTTTTACCTTCCATAGTGTGAAGTCGTTTGAGCCATTGAATTTCTCCAAATCAAACTTCAAAGATGACGTCTTGAATCAACAAATGCGCGAGCCAAGGGAAAACCTAGGGTGTGATACCACTTGTTAGGGATCGAGACACCCTTCAAGCATTAAAAGAAAATGTGGATAACAAAACAAGATAAGGACACAAGATATAATGTGGTTTGGTCGCCCGTAATGTTAGATGATGTAAATATGAGTGAACTCTAGGCTCGATTTTTATAACGAAACAAGAAACCCTAATTACTAATTAGGAAAACCCTAATTAACATAATTAAAGATAAGCCGCCGTAACTATGGAAGGAAATCACTTAGAGCCGAAGAACCCTGCTCCATACCAAGGAGCATCGCAACACCCACGCCGAGCACACCTGTTTTTTCCACTTTTCAATATCTTCCAAGCCATTTCAAATCATATCCCAACAAACGTACTGTTATCCACTCCATCACTACTGACCCATGGATTACCTACTGACCTGCAACTCATTCGTGACCCATAACCCATCAAGATTACCCAACATAAAAACAGATGATAACTCTCACTTGCAATTTTCATATATTAATCTACTCAAAAACTTCAACACATGCAAATGCTTTTAATAGGAAATAGACTCCACTAACTCCTAACTTGTAGCAACAACTAACCCACTAAGACTCATTGCATGTTTCTGCATGTTTCCACTTCTTGACTCCTAAAAACAAGTAATAAAAGTGCTAACAATAATAAGATTAATTCAGCCATCCTTCCAACTAACTTCCACATGCGTGGAGCAAGGCCTAGAATTGCATGCATGACCCTTTTCTTCTTGAATCCACTTAGCGATTGGGCTGGACTTAATCCTTGTAGGGCCCCTTGACTCGTAATAATAAAAATCACCCCCCTTAATCGTTTATTCACACCCTTCACTTCGCATTACTCACTGATTTATAGTTCCTTTTCTGCCATTTCATGCTAAAAGTTTAAGTTCCAAAAAAACCCGTCTTGCTCTCGTTCTTACTTCCGGTCAATCTTTGGTTTACTTTCATTCTTGGACAAGCGGCCGGTCACGGTTCTCTTTCGGTCTCAGACTAATCTTACTGAGTCTAGATGCCGCCCGGTCTTTTGCGGCTCCTCGGTCTTCGGTCTCACACCAGAGCTTTCTCGGTTTCACAGGCTTCTCGACAGCGTCTGTCTTTCCGGTATACGCTAGAAAATTTCGGTCTACCGGCGTCGGTCTTTTTCAGTCTTTGCTGCTACAGCAGCCGGTCTTAACATCTCTTCCGGCGATTCACATGAAATCGCCCCTCCTTTTAATCTGAACTTGTGGTCATAACATCATAGCCCCTTCAAAACAAAGCCTGCTTTCTTGTTGCGTCTGCCCTGCAGCGAAGGGCTATAACCTTTTTTGAAACCGGCCTTCAATGTCTTCACGAGCCCTAGGCTCTCATACCAAATGTTGGATATCAAAAAAACAAATGGTAACTCACATTTGCAATTTCCGTATATTAATCTACCCAAAAACTTCAACACATACAAATGTTTTAAATAGGAAATAGACTCCACTAACTCCTAACTTTTAGCAACAACTAACCGACTAAGACTCATGACACGTTTCCATTTCTTGACTCCTAAAAACAAGTAATAAAAGAGCTAACAATAATAAGACTAATTCAGCCATCCATCCAACTAACTTCCACATGCATGGAGCAAGGCCTAGAATTGCATGCATGGCCCTTTTCTTCTTGAATCCACTTAGCGATTTGGCTGGACTTAATCCCGGTAGTGATTAAAAACGAACTAAAAAAATAAACGAACTAAATAACGGACTAGTGACCCGACTTAAATTACCGAACCATCACCCGATAAATAAACGATTAACCCAACATAAACTGAGTTTTCTTTCAATCCTTTTATTGTTGAATAAACATTTGGTTCCTCTTACCTTCAATCTCTTTTCCTTTCATATATAAGTGATTCAAACAAGTGTATGTTTACAACACAATTTCCTCGCTAATGAACTTCAAAGGTTTCTGGCGAAGTGTCAAGTTTGTTAACAACTCAAGTGTATATAGTTTAAACAAGATAGGCGGTCATGGATGATAGCATCAAATTGTTCATATTCGATGACATCGCTGCTACTGTTCAAGAACTTATGGCAGAAGTGAACAAATCAATTGAATCCATCAACAATTTTATCAATGGTGAATGTTTACGACAAAATTTCCTCGCTAATGAACTTCAAAAGGTTTCTAGCGAAGTGTCAAGTTCGACAATCAAAATGAACAAGAATTGTTTCGGTTGGTTATCGAAGATGGAGTTTCCTAAATTTTACGGTGATGACATTGAAAGCTGGGGTTTCGTTGTCAGCAATTCCTTGCAATCGAAGATGTTGATGATGAACAAAAGGTTAAAATTGCTTCTGTACACTTGTATGACATAGCCCTTTCTTTGTTGGCAATGCTCAAGTAAATAAGCTTGAAAGACAGATATTAATGTGGGTTTTTCTCAAGCACACAAACGTAAACTTACCGACTTTAATATTGAATAGGAATAACAATAAATAAACATACTGTTGGAACTAATTTTCACAAACGTGGGGTGTTTGCACCTTAGCTTCCTACCACTAACTCCTAAAATTAATGAAAACAATAGTAAATTAATCCCACTAAGTTAATGACCGATTAGAGTCGCATATTTAATCATTAGTAAATCAAACTAAGATACCGATCCGTGATCCGTAAGCTACCTAACCGTAAACGATTAACCCAACAATCAACCCCCTTAATCATTTATTCACGCACCCTTTCATTCGCAGCAACATTTAATCACATTCTTTTCAAATAATCTCGATTATCGACCTTTCCCGAACACCCGACCTCCACCTCGGTCACGTACAAAGTCTTCTTTAGCTCAACCCCTCGATTTTTCACAACACCGGTGCACATGTAACATGACATCCCGTTGGACACGTTCATTAACATCACGACTTTTTCTGGATCCACGACCTCTTTCCCGGTCACATCCAAAACCACTCGATTTGAACTTCCACCGCCATAATGTTCACACCGTTGTGGCAGCCCCAACCTTTTCCTATCCACTCGTTCCGAGAGTCCTCTTCCACCGACCAAGAAAACAAAACTCTAGCTTCTTCCGTTTTCTTTTACATGCAAACAAACCAAACCAAACCAAAAACTCGAACCGTTTCTGATTTCTTCTCCTTGTTCCCCGCTTCCGGTTAGGCTCCTTCAACATGGAACAAAACTTGATCAAGGATGAAAACTGCCACTCTCCAACCCGCTATGAAAACGAACTTGCACCTTACACCCCTTCAACGGAACACGGCTATCTTTATTTCCCTCCTTGACAGCCATACCTTTGTCGATCAATGTTATTCCGAGTGATTTTTCCACGGATCAAGAAAACAAGGTGACCACCACCTTTACCGTCTTCTATTACCAGCAACACGAACCAAACTCAAAGCCACTTGCTTTGATTTCCTTCCGCTCGTTTTTATGCGCCTTTGGTTAATCACACAAACAAACTGATCAAAGATGGAATCTCCTTTAAAGACTTCAACTTGTGAACATAACATCACAATCGCTTCAAAAACGAAGACTCGTTTCACTGCTACATCTGCCCTGCATCAAAGGGCAACACCATTTCTTGTAACCGACTCTTAAACCAGCCTTCAATGTCTTCACGAGCCCTAGGCTCTCATACCAATTGTTGGCAATGCTCAAGTAAATAAGCTTGAAAGAAAGATATAAATGTGGGTTTTTCTCAAGCATAAAAACGTAAACTTACTGACTTTAATATTGAATAGAAATAACTATAAATAAACATACTGCTGGAACTAATTTCCACAAACGTGGGGTGTTTGCACCTTAGCTTCCTACCACTAACTCCTAAATTTAATGAAAACAATAGTAAATTAATCCCACTAAGTTAATGACCGATTAGAGTCACATATTTAATCACTAATAAATCAAACTAAGATACCGATCCGTGATCCGTAAGCTACCAAACCGTGACCCGTAAATAAACGAGTAACCCAACAATGGCATCAACAGTTCATTAGAATACATGGTGAACACAGAACACATTGGATGGGACTTTCATTTGGAGGAGATCCAACGCAGATTTGGTATAGTATATGAAGATCCGATGGCTGATTTAGAATTATTGAAACAAGGGGTGATGCAAGATTATCAAGATGCGTTTGACAGGTTGATAAGCAAAGTAAACCTAACGAAAGCACAATCAATCAGATTTTTCATAGGAGGGTTACAACCTGCAATAGAGATGATGGTTCGTATGTTCAATCCACAGTCACTCAGTGATGCTTATTGTTTGGCCAAGCTACAAGAAGCAAACAATAATGTAAGTTATACCTACTCCACCGTTAGCATTACCATCTACAACGAGTACGCTTCCTTATGTGAAACCAAACCCCATCCTTACAGATGCGCACAACCCCATCGATAATTAAAATAGAAGAAAATAGAAGAGACAAGGGCTAAGAATTTATGTTTCTACCGTGATCAGAAAAATATACTCTGGGGCATAAGTGTAATGGACATTTATTTTTGTTTGAAATCTTCCCCGATGAACTATCTGATGTTGAGAATTTGATTCCTGATTGTGAAAATAACCAAATGAGCAAGTTGATAGTTATGATTTAATTGCTCCTCTAAATACCTTGAATTCATTATCTGGTACTAACACCTTTCAAACGATAAGGGTTAGAGGGCGATTGAATGATCAGATGATTCACATTATGATCAACAGTGGTAGTACCCATAGTTTTTTGGATTTAGCTACAGCCATGAAGTTGTGGTGCCATATTACCACTATCTGTCCATTACTAGTGGGGGTAGCAGGGAGACGTTCTTTGATTAGTTCATATGAATGTAAAGGAGTTTGATGGAAGCTACAGGGAGAAGTGTTTCAATCAGATATGATGCTATCACCATTAAGTGGATGTGAGATGGTTTTAGGGGTGTAATGGCTAGCTACTCTAGGTAACATCCAATGGAACTTTAATACTTAAGATGGAGTTTCTTTATCAAGGGAGAAAAGTGTTGTTACGTGGTTCTACACATAGTGAGTTACAAGGAATCATGGGAAAGCATGCTACAAAAACGACAGGGAAACAGAGGTACAGCTCGCATGCATGTCCATTATGGCACCTTGCTCAATCTATAATAAGCCCATAGAAATAAACCAAATTACAAACTGTATTGAATATATCTGAATCGAGCTGCTGTGTTTTAGTTCAATGCAACTGCGGAGCTGTTCAATTTCACACTTTTTGGGTGGATTCTTGAGGACAAGAATCGTTTTAAGGAGTGGGGATTGTCATGATCTGAATCAACATGTACACATGCATAACAATAAGACACACACGTGCATAACATGTGTCTCATAACTGAATTGGTAGGCTGTTAGCTAGTTAGTTGATAGGGTGACAAATGCTAAAAGTAGATTGAATCTTCCATTGTAAAGGTCCAGGTCAGATATTGTAACTGAGTTTTCTTTCAATCCTTTAATTATTCTATACACATTTGGTTCCTCTTACCTTCAATCTCTTTTCCTCTCATAAGTGATTTTGGTAATTGTATTCTTCCTCCAATTCATACGAATTCAGGGAAGAACATAACAGGGGACTACTAAACTATAAAGGTCTTAGAAGACATTTTCCATAAGACTAAATTACATAATCTAATCTCAAGATTGAAAGTGCTGAACAAGGTATTAGTTTAAAACAAACAAAAAGCTAGACCGTGCAGGAAAAAAAGATTTACAGATTATAGCAGTATTTACCTCTTTAAGATTCTTATCGAGCACCAATCTTGACCGTTGATTAAAATAAATCAATGGATAATAATTTTGGCGACTTATTAGTTACAAATGATTGGCTCATAAACGAGGAGTATTTCGATAAAATTAAGTCAATCTAATGACGAATCATCTACCCAGACGCAATTCACGGTTTACTAAATATATAAATGGCCAAAATACTCCTTAATGGTGGTTACAATGGTACTCGTGGTACTCGCAATAAGAAGGGTTCTCAGATGAACTTCGGCATATGTGTGTGTATAACCAATAAATAACCTTGCTTATTTGAAGAACTTAAGGAACTAACATGGGCCTTTGGATATATTAATCAAGGGTTAAGAGTTTAATCTTACATTTGAGTTTAAAAAATATATTATAACAATGAAACACCATTAAAAAGGGCAATTTAGGTAATCAAAAAATAATACCAACAACACTATCACCCACGCACCTACCCCGCCATGCATCATCACACATCCATGTCCCTTTCTCTCCATTATCTTCCCCAAACAATCTCAATGTCTCCCTCACTTCAAGATCTTCTCCCCGTCTCTACATTATCTTCCCGGACAATATCTTTACCTCTATCTGTTTTCAAGTTATAGATCTGCATATTTGAGAGAGTCGCCTCCCTGTTTCTGCATCCTAATCGCCGACCACCAACCACATTTCTACACTCTTCATCTAATCGCCGGCCACCATCGTGTGACCATCACCAACTTCACCCAATGTTATAGATCTTAGCCAACAACAACCACCAAGAGAGAAATTTGTTTTGGGTGGTCGGATTTGTCTCGATTTGTAGAAAAGGTTTGGATTTCCTATTGAAGACCATATGTATTTTGGATTTTGAGTTTTTTGTATGTATTTTGGTTATCATGTTCGTCTGGTTCTTCTATATTGTTATGCATTTGAATGTTTGAGGTGAATTTTGATTTATTTTGGTTTAGTTGTATAATGTGTTGCATTTCCAACTATCTCTACTTCTTTTGTTTTGTTTTTTCAATTTAGATGCACTTGCGTCTTCGAAATAGTTATGTGGTTTGATAGAGTCTGCATTTTCATATCTTTTAAATTAATTTGTTATATGTTTGAAAATGCTAGTAATTTGATGTCTGATATTCAATATTTAGAATAGCTGGGGTGCATTTAGATCCTTTTTGTTTTTGGACAAGAATCGATCAGATTTGAAGGGTTTCAAATGGTTGTCTAGAAGGTACAAAAAACAGCAGGTAGATTGGCATTCTTGGAAATATATAGTTGCATTTTGAACTTTAATTTAAAAATTCATATAGTACTTTTGTTGTTAAAATGCAGTTGACCACATGGATGTTGGTACATTTGTTTGTTTAATTAGAATTTGTATATGGAGATTATCCAATTGATGCATGAAAATGCAGTAGTGCATTTTGTTTCTTGTTTGCATTTTTGTATAGACGTATACATTTTCGTATCTACATGTTCGGTTTTTTCGAGAAGTATATCAAGAGTGGTTTTGTTTTAAAGAAAAAAAAACTGAATCTATCTGTATAAATCTATAACCATATATATATAAGGCTTACCTTCTTTATCCTTTTACAAAACAATTTTAGAAAGATTAAACCCGGATCGAATTCAATTTTAAACCAATTGGGAGGGGCTAGATAAAAATTGTGAGGGGCTTTATGAAACATGTGAGGAGGTTTTATAAAAATTATATATTAATGTAATTAATTATAGGTTGTTTATAAATTATGTTTAGTACCTTGTGATTAATTTTGTTAGAGAAAAAATAATTATATATTTACGACCGTCTCATTTTTATGTTCGTTTTTGTATAAATTTTATTGTAATATGACACTTTTTTTTAAATTAGTATATTCTTAACTTTTTGTTATCCATTAATAATAGCGTGTAAGTAATTTTTTGCTTAGCTGAGTGGGTTTTTTTGGGATTATAGTGATGAGCTGAGTGGTCAACTTGAGTATGATATTCAAATTATTTAGTTATTGATTTTAAAGCATTTTCAATCTTATTAAAAAAATGTACGCAACCTTTTATAAAATATGGTTTAAAATAAAATGTATCATTAAAACATGATATATTTTAAAATTTAAATTCACACATGTAAAGATAGCCGTTCTTGATGGTCGAAAAACTATTTTATTAGTGTAGGTAGTTAGCTAAAATCTAAACTCTTTATCAACTAATTTGATTCATTAAATTATCAAACGATTCTCTATTTGATTATGTTGTGTTTCAGGTTTAGTTATGTAATACTCGTGTGTACAAATCTGTATGTATATTTTCTTTCTCTTAAATATGTGTACTTAAATTGTCACTAAGTTATTAGTTATGCGAACTTGGATTTCCATTTTTTCTAAATATGAAAAACTTTTAGTTGTTCTTTATATCTGATAGTTTATATTATCATTTTATTCTTTCCCAATGACCAGGTTGACCAAGTTGAATGGTTGTTTATAAGAGCGTTGTTGCTTTTGCTTGATTTAAGAATTTGTGTCTTGAGTAGATTCACTTATTTTTCTTATTTCTAGATCGCCTATTAACTCATCTGTGAGATGTCATGATGATATGAGCACACTTAAGCTTCTGATGTGTTTTTGTTGTTTTGTATATATTTTAAACAATTTGTATGTCTACTTTTTATTTCTTATGTATCAGTCTTAATAGTTTGGTCGTTATCTACATACTTGAAACGTGTTTTGTATTCAATTATGTTATTTTCAA
>JAUEJL010009890.1:0-10073 GCA_032274825.1 Drosophyllum lusitanicum | reverse complement strand
TTATATATATATATATATATATATATATATATATATATATATATATACGTATGAACGTACACTCTTTTGTATTTTCGTAATTTTTTTTATTAATCTTTACGTACATGAAGATTTTTTTTATAGCATGTATTTATCATCTTTCAAATTCAAGTTTATCTTATATATATTAAATATTAAATTGAAGTACGTAATTAATGATGAATTTTCAGGGGTAACATCCTTCAACATAGACTTCATGGCAAAGAAGGTAACGGTGGTGGGTGACATAACACCGCTAGCCGTTCTCACAAGCGTCTCAAAGGTCAAAAACGCAAAATTGTTGACTCCCACAACAATCTCCTCACCAACCCTCCCTCAGACAGACTCAAGTTTCTCTGACCAAACCAAGAAACAAGTCATTGCATGAAAATTAAATTATGAAGAGCTAGATTGTGTACGTAGCTAGCTAATTTTAGTTATGTCTTATATATTTAGGTGTGAGGTTATAATACTTTTGGGTATTTTTTGTGACTAATTAAAGTAAAGTAATAAATAATAAATTCAATTGAAGTAGCCAGCTAGCTTATAAATTGGTTTTTCATAAGCCCAAGGCTTGACAGTAACACTACATTGAATTTGTTCTTCCCAAAAAGTCTGTTTTTGCAATGACCAAAGTGGGGAATTAATAGGATAAGAATAGTGTTACGTGATCTTTCTTTATTATTTCTCTTTGAAAAAAGATGGTCAAAAGATTTGCTTTTAATTGAACAATAGTCAATACAATTTAAACTTTATTTTTAAGGAGATAATACTTTCACTTATAAAATTGATTCATTTAAAGAAATATATGTTTTACTAACTTGTAATATAGCTTTAATAGTATTGTACAATTATGTGGATGAATCAATTTTATAAGTGGATTTATCACTTTTTTTTATTATAGTATGTGTCTTTTAATAGTAAAAGTTTATAGAATTGATAAAAGAAAAGAAATTTAATTGTATCAATTATAAATGAAGAATTGAATCAATTACAAAATGATTAGGATCTTGCTATGATAAATGTATGTATACGTGAGAGAAATAAAAAAAAACAGAATATTTAGAATATAATTGCATAGTTTATTAGAGTTTGTAGACGTTTACTAAATTTACAATATATTATGACTAATGTCAATAACAATATTAAACTCAACTAAATTATAAATTGACACAATTTTGGTTCTCACATTTATTCGATCATAGTGATTTAGGTGAGTTTCAAAATACATTTTAACAAAGTGAGCTTATCTGAAAAATCAATTATTATATTCCTAAGAAAATAATTGTTATTATAAGAATCTATTTGGTTAAATAACAACTAATTAAAATGCCATGTAGCGTAGAAAAATAAAAGAAGAAATAGTAATTGATCTAACGATAACAAACTAACATCGAGATATGATATAATTTTAAAAAAAAACTATATAAGTAATGGTTTTTTCTATATTATCCACAGTTATTATTACATATATTTCGTGAAGGTAGATAGTTTTGGCAATAGGGGATGATTCCTATATAATCCCTAGCTTCTACTCATCCAACACAACACTAAATTAAATAATTTTAACTACGTTATAATTTATTAAATTAAATAATAATTACAAAAAATAAAATAATTAATGTCACGACAGTATTTGAGCTTTAGATGCATGGGCCTAACGTTTTAATTTGACATCTGGATTTCGTAATTTGTCTTGACTCGATCATTGTGATAAAAAAAGAAGTATCCGACCTGCCGGATTCGAACCAGCGACCTAAGGATGGCTTTGAGATGGAACCCACTACAGTCCTCCGCTCTACCAACTGAGCTAAGGTCGGATTGTTGACTTTATTTATGTTTCATTTTATTTATCCTTTGCCTATACTTTTCTTTGACCATTGCCATGAATCATTATTACTTCACAACTGAGAATATGTACGGCAGATCGATATAAAAGAGCTGGTTTTATTCGGAAATGAATATTATAATTTTATGGATAAATTTATAGAAATAAAAAAAACTTTTACTTAATTACATTAATGTAGAGGTTTAAAAATGATTTTTACTATATGAAATAATCAATTTACAAACACCCCCAATCCGTTCTTTCTGTCAGTCCATGGCTCCAAAAAGGAAAAATTAGGCACATTTGATCCTTGTAACAAAAAACAACACACACCATTTATATTATGATGAAGAAATAGTTGTGAATGCAAGTTGGCATTAAAATGTGGGTCAACAACATAATAGACATAAACCATAAAATCAACTTAAATTCAATGCTTCTTTTACCTCCACTAATTAACAAAAGCGTGTTAAGTGTATCATCATTCCATTTCTAACCCAAAATAGCATTTTACAATCCGAGTGATTTAATTTTTTCACAAAACATCAATCGAATTGTGTCATCACCTAAACTTGGTTTCTAATTCGTCTGATTTCGTGTTTTTTTTTCCTTCCCATTATTTGTTTTCAAGGTGCTATTGCCTAAAACCTAGACTCAAACCACTTCTACGTTTACTGGTATCCACTTACAATTTCCAGTACCAACTCATTAACCAACACCTCTGCAATTTGCTTACCTACAACATCGATTTCGCTTACAGGTTGAAACCAGTCCACATCCTTGTCAATAGATATATCCTCAAATTCCTCGTTTTCTTCTTTTTCTTGCTTAGCTAGCAACTTCTGAAGCTGATCTTCAAACCCTATTTCAGTCAATGTCATTTGGATTCCTCTTTGACCAGGATTGACCCATGAGCATGATACCATAGTTTTGAAAAGAACAAACATTGCTTCGTTTACACGGTCATGATATAGGCGTCGTTCACATCTTGAGACGCTTGGATCTTGGGCGTACTTCTTTTCAAGATGATCAAACAAGCATGGGTCTATAGGAGAATCTACAGAATACCATGTAGTCATGAATGTGTATGGGTCATGATCATACAAACCAGAGTTTTGTAGGAGATCTGTTAAGTACATAGATTCCCAGTTTTCTGACTCGGAAACAGCAAAGGATGATGATCTTTTGATGTCTTCGTCATTTGGGCTATCATAAGTTGACCCTGACTCCATTTTCAGCAAATGAAGTTGTTTCCTCAGCTCTGCAAAAGTGGAGGGAAAATTCACTTTTCAAAATAGCAAAGAAAATAATATAGAAGTTTAAAGGAGGAATCCAATCAAACAAACAATTTGGAAGGAGAGTTTATTACTGTGACAAAGGTTTTCTCTACATCAATACTAATTAGGGGATGTTTGGATTTGCATTTTGGAACTGATTATCTGATTTTGGCAACTTGAAATTGGCATACTACAAGTCTACAATACTCAGTTTTCAATGTTAAGATTACTCTGCTTCTGATTATCATATTGCTTAAGCATCCATTAATCTGTGTAGGATAATCAGTTTTAGATCAATTGCAACAACACTAATTATCCAAGGGTAAAACTAAGTCACCTATCTACCCTTTCTTTTAACCTATTTGGCAATTTCACAAAACTTATATTTCTTTTTCCACCCTAAAATGTCAAACATTTGATTATCTAACTATTACAATTTCAAACAGCAGAATGAGATCCAAACACTATTTCCTACAGAGCATTTCCTTGAAGCTAATTGTTGATTCCGATTATTCATATCATATGATCCCCTTCAAACACACATCCGAAACACCCCTAAACATAAAGAAACACCAGGTAATTTCAACTGGTTCTAAAACTACAAAAGGTGAATAGATAAGTATTTAGTAGTTACCGTTTAGTTGAGAACTGACTCTCTCAAAGCAATCTGAACCTGATGATACATCTTCTGTAGAAGGAACTTCCAACACTGAAGTTTGACCATGTTGGTCAAACTCTTTGGAGCCTTCAGAAGATTCAGGCTCGGGTCCAGACAAATGAATGGAAGCAGTACCCTGTGAGTCTGCAGTCAATGATTCCTACAACATCAAGAAGACTCTTAACTTCTTGAATTACAAATAAAAACTAATTGATTTGATCATATATAAGAAACATCAATGGTGTGACTAAGTTATGAAAACTAGCTGATATGCCACCTAGCATAGACTAAATTTGGTGTTTTAATCAGTGTGAATGCATATGTTGATACCTCTATAAGGAGGCTACTGCAGCTTCTAGAAGGTTAAAATGATTTTAAATAATTATAAGATTAATTTTGACACCTAAACTCTGGTGAAGAACATAACCATGGTCCGTGGAGAACACTTGCATCACTACCGCTAGCTTCACAATTTCAACCGAGATATCAACTGAAATTACATTTTGTTCCTATAATGTGTATGTATGAACTTGAATGGAGTTGTGTGTGTGTTCTGGTGTACCAAAAAAATGGAACTTCAAGGAGTTAACAGTTAGTACAGCATTACAAGTTCAGATTCATAGCAGTATAAACAAACCTGTGAGTTCGAGCTATCTTCATCAACAGCAGAGGAATCTGCATCTTTGGGAGTGCACAGGTTCAGCTCATTGGAAAATTCAGAAGATACCATGATCACATCAATAACAGAAGCTGCATTTGCAGTAGCATCATGATCATCAGATATTGGCAATACTTGTTCAGCAGGATCCTCTTTCTCAAAGTAAGCCACCGTTGGTAAAATATCATCAAAATCCGGACTACAGGGACTGCAATGTTGGGAGGATTGAGATCTTTTACTGTATCTTAAATTTTTAGATCGTAAATCTTCCGGGTGGCTAAATTTACCCTTCATTCCCTTACTTTGACCTTGATGGAGGGGCTCATTATGTACCATTATCTTCTCATCAGCGTGAGCTTCATGATAGTTGCTCATTCTATGACTGCGGTTGTGAGAAGAGGGTGGGAGAGATCTTGATCGTGATGTTCTTCTGAGATATCCATCTCTCCAACCATATTCTTCATTGACTGGACCCGCCACATATCCAGTTTTGCCATGTCTTGTTTCACTGGTAGGAACAGAAAGCATTTCTTCCAGTGTACTGCCCTTACCAACCATCCCCACATCTTTATATCCGTGAGTCTTCCACCTTTGTGACATTCTCTTTTTTGCCTCCCTAATCACTGCGGATTCAGACTTATTAGAGGGTGAACGCTTGGACCTGTCACTTCGGTTAAAGGAATTTCGGGAAGGTACTGTGATCATTTCTGATTCACTAGCAGATACACTTGCATATTCTCTAAAACCGGAATCAAATAGGTCAAAATGCCCACTTTCAAAACCCTCTTTCATTTGACTGGTAATCCTCCTAGCAATCTCTCTAGCTTCTTTGGACTTGTGCCTGGAAGACCTGACTTCACTTGGTGGCCCCTTATACATAAACAGTTCTGATTCATCAGGAGAATGAAGGAATATTTTATCATTGTAGATTTTTGCAACATTTGGCTTCAGGACTACAATTCTTGTTGGAGAAATGGCACTTGCATCTTGCCTTTCTAACTGATATCTAGATGATCTATGAGAGTTATTATTACTGTGACAGGAGTAGCCTGAGTATCCATTATCATTTCTATTATGAGAAATAGGAACACGATAGTTGACTGTTTCTTTCTCTTCTTTCGAGCCTTTGCCATGGGATTCATGTCGGACAGCATTTGATGGTTTTAAAACAGTTATCTGGTTGCATAGAGAAACAAAAGGGACATCTTGCTGATCCCTATGCAGAAAACTCAACATCAAATCTGAGTTGGAGTCGACCCTTTCAAATTTGGTTTTAATTGCGGTGGACTCCCTAAGCATTTCATCACATCTTTCATTGATGTATCCAAAGTCCAGTTTCGTTGATCTTCTTGCAATGGATGGTGGTGAATAAAGTTGATTCCCAACATGTGATGCTTCTGGATCTTCATATACATCTTTGAAATGCTGTTGTTCCTGTGTGGTCTTCTTATCTAACTGATGGCTGAATGGCTTCTCAATCCTTTTGGGAGTATTCTTTTGGGAGTTGTCTGACAACTTTTTTTGTTGCCTGTGAATAGGCTGTGGAGATGGCAGTCCATCTAGACCCATCAACTTCGCTATAAGACTTGGAGACCTCTTTTTGGCTAAAGTTTCATTCAACATTTCTTTGGCTAACAATGTCTTCATGGGTGTCCCGTAAGCTTGTTTGGAGGACGTTTGCCCAGCTTCAAACCCGAACTGCAATCACCATACTGAATTAGTAACACTTAATTTTTCTTATACAGAAACAAGCAGAGAAAGTAGAATATGATGAAACTCATAAGTTGCTTATATCGCCATCAATTAGTCCCTGAACTAGTGACTCTGTATAAGAACATGTCGATATAAAGTCATAAAGCTTTGTAACGCACTATTTTTTGATTGGTGAAACCATCACTTGGTGACCTGGGTTGAACAGCTTTACAGTTCAGATTATCTCCATTCCCTGTAAAAAGTTTTTGATGTTTGATCAAATGCACAATTCAAAATGGATATCAGATGAAGGAAAATAGGAAATTATCACCAAATAACACAAATTGAACACTTATTCGACTAGAAAAGTAGGTAAAACAAATTAGTTTAGCTTAAATTAGAATCTTTCACTTATAATATAATAAAGCCCAAGCCCCGATATTCTCATAAAGGAACCATTTAATGGTCTTCAGAGCACCATGTCCAGCATCATCATACCTCAAGAACTTGTACAAGGGGGAAAAATGGCGATTACACCACTACCACAGGAAACGGACTCGACAGACGACCCTAGCTCTCAGCAGCTCATTGTGAATTTACATAAGAAAACAAATATAACAACAATATCAGGAATCAAACACAATTCAAGCATGCTGATACAAAAAAAAACTTCAAAATTATAGAAATAAAAATCGTGGTAGCGGCGACAGGAGTAGGGTTTCAATTTTGTCCTAACATGAGAAACTTAATTTTCACAACATAAAAACGAAAGGAGTCAAATAAATAAAAATAAATAGACGGAAAAAAAAACAAATCCACTAGAAAGAGAGATTCAGCTCAATTATTTAGCACCCACGAAAGAAAATATTCCCCATTTTTTTCACTCAATCAATATCATCGTCTACCGGAGTAGAATAATCGTCAAATTTACCTATTAGAGTGAACAAATATCACTTCGATTTGAAACAAATTCTCACAATGCAGCTCGCAATTTAACTGGCCAATTTTCTCATCAACCAAACAAAACTAATTGACTCAGAGAGAGAGAGAGAGAGATGGACCTCCAAAAAGGCAAGGTGTCTTTGATCTTTTCCGCTTATCCCTCTCCATTTTCAGCCCCGAATACTTTTTCCGCTTCTTTTTGAAACGAAACAAAGGAGTAACACAGCACGAGAATTCGAAGAAAAACTTCAGTAGATCGAAAAGGAAAAAACACGAGAAGGAAAATTCCACAGTTTCAGCTCACTTCATCATCACCGAGATGCACTTAGTTCCACCTACATCAAGCAAAACATACAGATACACAAAATCTCGGTTAGCAGAATAGTGAACCTAGAATAATGGACAAAATGTAAGTTTACAGAAAGAAGCTTGTACATTAATGGCGGCTTCGATTGAACGTTGTTTGAACAATCTGTACTACAAAGAGAGTACGCGTCTGTGTGTGTGTGTGAGAGAGAGAGAGAGAGAGTGAGTGTGAGAGTGTGTGTGTGTGTGTGTCTGCGTGCGTGATTTTGAACTTTCAAAAATAAAAGTGCAGGAAGGAAGAGGTGAGTGAGAAATGTGAAAAAGTAGCTAGGCGGGCAAGTGGGACCCAGGCATTTGTAATATCTCTCCTGGCCACGCAAACTCAATTTTGTCCAAATATTTACTCTCGAAATCTGTCTATTAAATAATACGGTTTAGTTTTGTAAATTTATTAAAATTATCACGTTTTGTCATTAACTTTAAAAATTAATTAAAATTTTAAAACTTACAATTTAATATATCAAACATGTTATAGCATGTCACATACTAAACTGATACCGGTTTTACTTATGTGATAATCACCTGATAATAACACATATGTTAATGTGTTTTTTATTGCTAACAAATAATTCAAAATAACATTACTATTTATTTTAGTGAATAATGTTTAATATAGTTCATATTTAATTCATAGTTCTAAAAGACTAATTTTGGTCTTTAGATCACTGGCATCGATGGTTCAGATTGCATTTTAAAATTTTGTGCGGAGTGACATTTTCGTAATTCACATGTGATGCTTCTACAAATCACATGTGATTGTATACTAAATCACCTGTAATTGTATATTGAATCACTTGTGATTGAATATTAAAATTTTAGTACTATGTTTTTTACATGGACTTTATTGAACACAACTCTTATTTTAGCTGTTACTATATTTTATTATGACATAAAAATTACACTTTATCCCTTTTCAACTTCCATTGAAGAACAACTTAAAAGGGGCAATTAGACTTCATCAAGATTTGACATCTTCGGCCACCTACTTCAATATATCCGGCCATCCACTCAAGGACGAAGTCTCTAGACACCTACTTCAATATCCCCGCCCATCCACTCAAGGGAGACATCTCTAGCTATCCACTCGTAGGTAAGCAAAATTTGAGATCTGGTTAAACGAGATTCAAAAAGGGTGATTAGGTTTCATCGAGATTTGCTTAAACGATTAGGCTTCATCGAGATCTGCTTAAACAATTTTAGGGTTGCAGGTTTGATTTGCATTTCTTCAAACTGTTTTAACATGTTTGATTTTAGAGTTGCAGACTCTACTCCAAACTTGAAGAAACCCATGTTCAAGTTCAAACCTGCTTAACACGATTTGCATTTCTTCGATAGGTTTGATTTTCATATTGTTGTAGGGTTTTGCTTGAACACGATTTTATGATTTTGCTTGAACACGATTTTATGATTTTGCTTAATTAGGTTGCAGATTGTTGTTCTAGGTAATCTAATGAATTAAAAGATAAGTTTATTGATTACCTGCATAGTAGGTAATCTAATGAATTAAAAGATAAGTTTTGATAGTCTGATAAACTGAATGATAAATTTCAAAATTTAATACATACAATACTAAAAAATGACAAATTTAATTCATTTTTGTAAGCTAAACCCTAAATACTAGAGTAAATATCTCTCTCTCTCTCTCTCTATATATATATATATATATATATATATATATTAAAAGAAAATCATTGTTGAAAAGGTTTCCTTAAATAATAATCCAATTAACCAATCAAAACATATTATTTTCACAATTTTGACCAAAAATTTTAATTTTAACTTCCACAATTATAATGATATATTTTCAAGAGTATATGGAACCAATTATGAGGGGGCTATATGAAAATATATATGAGGTGTTTGTATAAATTATATATTTGTATGTAATGGATATATTTAATTGTATATGTTTATAGTTTTTCTTTTATAACTTTTAATGTATAATTATTGATATAAATATAATTATATATTTATAAGCGTCGCATTTTTATCTACGTTTTAATGTAAATTTTACTATAATTTGACACAAAATGTTAGATCCTTTTGATTAAATATGTAAAATTACAATAAAACATCTAGTCGTTTCCTCCAACATACTTTATATGGTCCCAAAATAGAGATCTAGAAGTATATATAGTGTAACATTGATCCGTTTTCCCTAAATTAATATGGTCCCTCCCTATCTTCATCGAGATAACAATTTTTATTTTAATTTTTATTTATGTTATTGTTAATGAATTTAAGTAAATATGCAACAAAAACTACGTACAGTAATATAATTTATGGTCCCTCCCGATGATAATAATAATAATACAACTCAAAAAGGTGGTCCAAGTTGATTTATAGTTTTATACTCGAACAATTTGATGTCATTAATGCTTCGTTTATTATTTCATATCCTTCGACTAAACAGAAATAGACATACATATACATACATACATATATATATATATATATATATATATATATGACACTCTAATATTATATATATATATAGAGGAGGGTTCAAACGAGAACTGTTTTTCGTACGAGAACTGCGAGAACCAATCTTGGTCGCTCATTTTGGATAATGGAATTCATGGATGAAGAGCGTGGGGGATTGAGTGTGGCAGGGTGCATGTAAGGAATTCATGG
>JAUEJL010009889.1:0-22243 GCA_032274825.1 Drosophyllum lusitanicum | reverse complement strand
CGTTAACTTGATATTTGTACGAAGATCACAACCACCATATTCTCCAGCAACATCACAAATAACATGTTGAATTGACAAGTCGACAAATGAAACTATTTTACCCCGCCGCATTGCGCGGGTAAAATACTAGTTGAATTACAAATCATGAGTTAACGTCATCGAATTAAATCTTTATTATTTTAATTTTTATGATCCGAAATATTGTTTTATTTAATATTTGTTACAAAAATGTTAATTAATGACAAAACGATTGATTTTAAGTATTATATTAACATGTAATTTCTTGTCTTTAAACGCACTTTTATTATTTATTTATCTTACAAAATTATCAAACTTTTTACGTTATTTGTATATTATGGGCATTATTAGTACACAAGCCCCCCTATTTAGAAATCCTAGCTCCACCCTGATTAGATGTGCTAATTCTATGAACATTTGTACATTCGGAAGTTGTCATATTTAGTCGGTCGATAAAATACCTTTTTGCAAAATACCTTTTTGGGCGATAAAATACCTTTAGTTGGTAGTTGTCACATTTAAAAATCCTAGCTCCCCCTATTAGTTGGTAGTTGTCATATTTAGTCTGTCGATAAAATACCTTTTTGGGCGAATTAAATGAATTTAAAATAAGTTTGGTAGTTGGTCTCAAAGTATTTTGCAAAATAACTAACTATTAGACGGAAATAGATTAGGTGTTCATGTGATACATGAGTTGATTTAAAAAGATAATAAATATTAAACATTAATAAAAATATTAAATACTTATAAAATGGGGAAGAATTAAGAGTTTTAAAAAATGGCGACATACGACATCAACACAAAGATCAACAGTGGAAGTGTCGCGCGAGGAGAGGGTCGACATGATGACATAAATGTGGTATCATGATAAGAAGAGACGTTATTGTATTTCGTGTACAAGTCATCGATAATTATCTTACAATTATAAACAACAAGGTCAAACAATTTATTGGTTATAATTAAAAAGAATTTAAAGAATTATAAAATATATTAAAATGAATTTAGTTGAATATGATATTTTAAAATGTTATAAAGATAAATATAATATTTATAAATTAATCAAATATGATATTTTAAGGTTTAAAAATGGTATATATGAAATTATTTATAATAATTTTGATTAAATCAAATTGAATTTCCAATTTAAATTAATGGTTAAAATTTAATTTTACCAAAATGGACGGTTAGAGATATCTAACAGAGATGATTTAAATTAGTCTTTTATTTATATTTAGAGATAATATGCCCAATAATACCTGCATACAAATATTTTTTGAGGGTAAGTTATACGTTGGATAAAGGTTTAGGATACCTGCCTGTTAGGATATCTATTTGGTTTCTGTTTCCCTCTACATCAATGCAACATCAGTTTCCTTTTCTCAACCTAAAAGTTAGTATACACTTCCCAACCTTACCTCATTTTTTTTACTTTTTTTTATAATATATTATTTAAAAGAGAAAAAAAGAGAAGGGGAAGAGAGAGGAGAGGAGGGAAGAAAAGAGAGGGAGACGGAGAGAAGAGAGGGGTAACGATCGGGTTGTGAAGCTCAGCAGGTTGGGATTTCTCAGATTGGAGGGGGTGCGTAGCGGTGTTTCCATCTCACCTAATGGAGCTTATGGCTTTCCCTTCCCTTGCTCGCCAAAACCTTCGATTAACAAAACACATTCGAGAGGAAAAAGTGTTAGAATCAGGGATTAGAATAACAATAAACTTGAATAGTTTCTTGGATCGTTTTTACACCGCCTTTTGAAATCTGTAATTCGACCCTATGCCTAGGGTATCATGAATTCAAATGCAAGATAAACTAAGAAATTGATTTGAATTATATGCTTACTCGAAATCACAAATACATAATACTTTGCTTTGAGTTGCGTTCTGATGAGACCAAATTCCTGTAGAATAACAATACCAAAATCGTACCTATCTCTTCTTAGATGTCAGAATAGGTATATGTAATGATGATGAAGATGGTGGTTGCTGGTGGTTACTTTTGACAAGAAAATAAGGGCAGGATCCATGTTTTCTATATGTAATAACCGTCACCAGGGGCTCAGCCCCTTGGACCTCGCTAGGGGTGATAATCCCATGTTCCCAATATTAACTTAACTTATCAACGCTTACACTCCACACCTCTAGACTCGGATTATAGCTAGGTCTAACTTCGGCTACTCTCATATTAGTTCCAATCATACTAAATGACTTGATAAGAATTGAGGCAAATTAATAAGCCTAAATTCCATCTCTAAATCTCTTATTTTCCTCCTCTTTCATTCGTTAAATGAAACTTGAGAACACTACTTTTTTGGTTTTCCTTCCATATCCTTTACTTTACTTCGTTAAAAACTCGATAACAGGGTGTTAGAGTTAACAATCATTAACAAACACTGAGAAATCATAAAACAACATAAAGGTATGTATTCGGTTTTTACAAGTTTAAGTTGAAAACTCATTTTGATGATTCAATGAGTATTGGTAGTAGCAGGCCATAACTGATCGATAGACTGTTATTGGTTGAAGCTCCTAAATCAATATAGTGTGGAGAAATCAAGTTTATTGAACTTTGAAGTTTGGAAGAAACGTTGATAAAATAGCAATCCTTGATTTGGTTCTGTTTTAGATTGTTTTATTGTTAAAAGTGATTAAAAAAGATCCAAAGATCTCAAGGAAGTGACAAAGATCGCTTCGGATAAGTTTTGGAGTGATTTGGGTCGAAGTTTACGCAAGACGGAAGGTAATCACATGGTGCTTAGTGTTGGTTCTGCACTACTGGTGTAAACCCTTGCAGGGCTTAGTAAAACACAGCTGTTCCGAAACACAATTGAGTTATTCGGGATCCCCTATCGTGGTTAGTGATTGGGTTGTGATCGATTGTCATCCAACCTTAGGTAAGTGCACTAGTCTTTTATATCTCAGGTACACTAGTAAATGCTTTTATAATGGGAAGTCATCCATAAGTTACTAGGGATAGGATGCACTGAAGACTAATGTTTGCCTACATGTGAAACTGTCAAGTCGTGCATGCTATACCTTGTGTCATAGTTTGGTAGCATACTTCGTTGAAATACTTGATAAATATTTTATATCGACATGTTCATATGCATTGTTCATCTTAGTGGCCTTTTTTATGAACATCTTGAGTTGATTAGTGGTCTAGACCTTGTGCATGTTGCTAGTCATTAGTCTGAAGTGAGTCTCTGGATCAAGACTAGGTCCAGTATTGAAGAGTTTAACAAGGTTTCATGCACCTTAAACTTAAGGTAAGGCTTGGTATAAAAGTTGATAGAGTGATGCATGGTGGTTAGCTTTGTGCTTATCCACCGTGTTGGATGATGTGGGTTCTTACTAGTGAGTTATTGAGCACGATTACCTTGCATGCGTGTATTTTCCATATCACAAGTTGTTGCCCTTGACTTATTGCTGTTATACGTGTTGATACTGTAATTATATTAGAAATGTCATTTGTGTGCTTGTCTTTATGTTTACTTAAAAATAAAAAACAAAACAAGTCGACCCAAAATATAAAATAACTAGCTTTATTTGACGTGTCATTTACTGGTTATCATTAACACTCACGAGGCTATGAAACAGGAAACCCATAATCACTTGTCCCTCACACCTTAGAGTGAACGGAGTGGGAAAGGGGGTGGGAGCCATCATGCCGTGGTCATTGTCGGAGCCACACCATCGTGCTGGGGGGTGGTCATCACGTAGGGGAAGAAGGTGTGGTGAAGAAGATGGGGCTGTGTATTTATCTCTCTCTTCCTTCCCTTCACCACCTCCGTCTCTCGCCGCCGCACATACCGATGGCCGGTTAGTTCTCGAAGCTGTTGGAAGAAGAAACTGGTGCCAACAATGGTCGCCTCTTTGGTGCAACGGTGGTGCCGCCGATGGTCACCTATTTGGAGCGACGGTGAAGGCGGCGAAGTTTTTATGAAAGAAAAATGAAAGGTCTGTGATATGTAAAGAAAGAGGCGGCAAAGGGTTTTATTTATTTATACCCTGTACTCATAATAACTTGTAACAATTGACAAAGCACACTGCACACCTCCCTTGCAAGTTGCATCACGGTGTGATAGAGTGGGCGGTCAACACACTGCCCCTGTGGCCCTGTCACACTCGGACTCCAGATGCTCTTACTCATATTTCTTGTTCACCGCACGGAGGTTTAAGCTTTTTAAAACCCTAGTCATCTCTCTGCACGATCTCTGGCTCGACCTCCCAATCCAACACTACATTAAAGAAAATCTTAATTTCAGCAAAGAAAATCTTAATTTCAGCGAAGAAAATGAGCTACGCAGCGTACAAACTGATGCACCCACCGACCGGAATCGACAACTGCGCTTCGGGATTCATTACTTATTCTCCGGCCGACTTCGCCACCCGCATTCTCTCCGTTCAGACTGAAGATATCGACTCCGTGTGGCCTGCAACACCGACACCAGGTGTCGGCCCCATCCCAAACCTCATCATAACAGCGGCTAACGTTTTAGAAGTTTATACAGTTAGGGTTCAGGAAGATGGTAATAATACTAACAAGGATTCGGTCTCAGTAGCTCAACCACATCGTGGCGGCGTCATGGCTGCGCTTTCCGGTGCTTCACTAGAACTCGTTTGTAGTTACAGGTACTGCCTATACTTGCAAGCTCATAGGAACAAGTAAAGTTCAATTGAGTAGGTTAAACTTTAAAATCGCATTGCAATTCAGCAATTACTTAGACTATCTTTTACGAGATTAGTTCATCATTGTTATTTACTAATTTTCGTTATTGTTACGTGACGTTCGATCCATTTCAAAGGAGAAGCAACATTTCGAGTTTTTAGATCAAATATGTTCAATTACTACAAACATTGTTTTTGTACCATAATGAGTTTATCCAACTTCACCGCTTTTCTAGTTTCATAATTTTCTCCTCCCGATTTTGAAGATGAATGCTTCTAT
Source organism: Drosophyllum lusitanicum (assembly GCA_032274825.1). NCBI lineage: Eukaryota > Viridiplantae > Streptophyta > Magnoliopsida > Caryophyllales > Drosophyllaceae > Drosophyllum > Drosophyllum lusitanicum. The sequence goes on along the minus strand of JAUEJL010009889.1, from coordinate 17,285 downwards.
TTTGAAAGTTACCATTGCTCTGTGTAGTGAAGGTAATTGACAAATGTTCAATTATGTTTTGAGTATATGCCCTTATTATCTTTCAGAAACACAGTACGTTTGCCGGTCAATATGTATAATGTTCATCGTTTTAGTGCCCTATGTTTTGAAAAAAATGTAAATGAAAACAAGATTATGTTATCTTAAAAAATCTCACTTCTGGATCATTCCGGATTCTTTCAGTTTACATAGTTTTAATCAGTTTTGTATGGTGTACTGATTGCTTTCATACAATGTAATTTATATTAACTATATGTTCTCAATAACTAATACTTGGAAATCATTATGCAATCAACTAGTTTCAAGCAAAGAGCCAAAGAGATTGATGTTCACTTGACTAATCACCACTCATATTCTTCAAGATAAGTTATTGATGGTCATGGGAAATATTGACTCATCCTCTGAAGAAGAATTTATAATATTATACAAGTGTTAAAGAACTACTATAGTATTACACCAATTCTGTGTAGTGCACCAAACTAGCACTTAATGAGACCACTTATCATGAACAATGTATATGAAAATCATACTCATCACTCATTCATATCCATATCGACTCCCGAGAACTTACGTGCACCCCATGTTTGGCAACAATGTATGCTACAAAAGTCCAAGTTAGCCTTGTTTTATTATCTATACTAGATTAGAAACCTGTGTGTTACATGTATTTTAAATAATACTTTTTATTATATGTTGTACATTAATGATGTGTGTAGGAAAAAAAACGAAGGATGGAATATATTATTCTAATGTTTTCAGTTTTCATAGTCAAATTATGCAAACATTACATTCCCTGACTCTTTTACAAGATTGGTTTTACCAACGAACCTTGCAATTGATCCATAATATAAAAGTATAAAAGAAAAATACATCCAAAAAGAAATCTGTATATGACTGAACATAGCATGTATAGATCGATAGACAAATTTCAAGTGACGTTGTAAAAGATATATATTCAAGATTTAATCGTCTAGACAGAAAACATTAGTTACAGAATATGTAATTCTATATTAAAGATAGTATAGTTGCTATCCCTAAATATTTTAAGTTTTGATAGCATAGCAATAAATACATTAATTCTGACAAAAGTTTGTAAAAACTTAAATACATATGCTGATATGCAATGATAGCACTGATTTTAGGCTAAATATCAGAATAGAGTGTTGAAAAGTTTTTTTCAACTTTTACAAAAATCAAGAACAAAGTATATTATGCCAATTAGAAATGATTTCATTAATTTTGAATATTGGTGTAAAAAGAGTAGAGATAATTTAGAGTTAAAGTTTGTTACACAAAGTGAATGATGAAAGGATATATCCATGTTACATGTTATTAAGAAGGGCAAATTGCATGAACATATATTGAACTTTGCCTTGGTTTCCATTGTATACGGTGAACTTTTTTTTCAAAAATATAAAATAAAATAAATACAATCAACTTTCGCAATCCTACCATTGTATGCAAGTGGTTGTATACTTGTATACAATGGGAATTAGGGAAACTAATCAAATTTAAGCAAAAGACCAAGGCATGCAATATAATATTTTATAAACTAGAACCAAACTTAGAAGTTTACACGATAGGCTCAATTGCAATTTTGCAAATGATCAATTATAAACTGAAAACAAATATAATCTCAATATTTGCTAGAAGGGAACTTTATGATGGGAAATGGGAAACAAGTAAGAGTTTCATGGTGCATATAAAAAAAATTATTTTGTATAACAGGTTGCACGGTAATGTGGAATCATTAGGTGTTTTGTCTTCTGGAGCAGAAGACCGGACAGGTGGCAGAAGAAGAGATTCTATCATCTTAACTTTTCAAGATGCAAAAATCTCAGTTCTAGAATTTGATGATTCAGTGTATGGCCTGCGTACAAGGTGAGTAATCTCAGCCTTTTCTGATTTTTTGGTTTTATTAACAAGTTATCTGGTCCAGAAAATAACCATATTATGAGTTTACGATACGATACTCGTGTTCTTGACCAGATTAACATATCTTTTGTTCTTTAATCCTTAGTCAAATTTTTTATATGATTTTCTTGTTGTCCAGTTCAATGCACTGCTTTGAGGGCCCACAGTGGGTTCATTTGAAGAAAGGCAGAGAATGCTTTACCAGAGGGCCGTTAACCAAAGCTGATCCTCTGGGAAGGTGTGCAGGGGTGCTTGTTTATGGCCTACAGATGATAATTCTCAAAGCAGCTGAGGTTTTATCCGCTACTTTAAATTATATATCTGTTATTTCCACTCTTTGCTTTCTTATCATTATTTATTGTCGTTCGATAACGTATTATACATTTTCTTGATACCCAAGAATTTTCACATGCGAATTGGAGCTTCGATTGTTTCATGTTTTCCACAACATGAGGAATCTAAAACAGTTACATTTGTTATTTCCAACTTCGAACTCCACTGTACAAGTGAACTATACAAATTAAAGTTGCGCTTGAGCATGGTTTTACTATTTTTGAAGGAACTTAAGGTTTTTAGAGTAGTAAGGTTTATTTTTGGGAGGATTTATAAGGGATATGATTTAATCCAGTCTCCTTTAAGTTTATTTGGATCCTTGGTTATTCTCAGTATTGTATATTATTTGAGGTGGTTACCTCCATGTAATCTTTCTGTTGTGTTTTTGTACTTGATTGTATTGATTATGCCACCCATTTAGCACCTTGCTTATGGTTTTGGCTTATTATTAAAATTTGCTGCCGTTCAAATTTCAAAAAAATAAAGAATAAAAAAATTGAGGTGATTACCTCACAACAAATATAGGACACAAACGCTTCCAATCTGTTACAACTTACAAGTTCTCTATTTAAACTGCATTGGTATTTACATTAATTTAAAACATGAATAAATACAGTATTCTACTTGGAAGAAGATTCTAAAACGCTTAGAAAGTACAAGATGATTTCGGGTTCCGAGCTCCATGACTTAATTCCTTTATAGAGTTTTAAGTCCATGATTCAAACTACAATTTGGTTAAATATCATTTGGTTAACGATTGAACCGTTATATTTATGTATCTTTTCAAAACATCTATTTGTCCAGATGGCAAAAGCCTATTCCTTCATAACTTTATTATATTCTATGTAATGTCCTTTTGCTGCTACTTTCTTATAGATATTCTAATAACTTATTCAATGTTTCTATCAGCCACTATTTATATCTGTTTTTGCTGTCTTCATAAATGGATTTTTGTTCCCAATTAGTAATGTTTTTCTTATTAGAATCTTTCATAATGATAACAGTAGAACAAGTTACACGAGTGCTACTTCTGATGATAATACCTCAGTTCTGTTTCATGTTTGATACATGCCATTGTTTTCATCATTCCAGTGATTTGTGCAGAATGTATTTAGCATAATGTAATTGGTTGAGACATTTATGTATCAGATCAATAATTTTTTTCGCTTTTATGATTTTGGATGTTAGGCTGGTGGTTTGGTGGGTGATGACGGTGGTTCGAGTGGTGGGGGCTCAGTTTCTGCACGTATTCAGTCATCGTATATGATTAGTTTACGAGATCTGGATGTCAAGCATGTCAAAGATTTTATATTCGTTCATGGTGAGAAGCTAATTTTGATGAAGTCGTAATAAGTGAAAACAAATTAAATTTAAGCATGAGCTTGTCATTTTCTACATTTCTAATGTTGATCAAAAAGCAGTATCATAGTGAAAAGTTTTTGCAGCTGCTGTTTCTTTTTTTTCTTTTCATTCTTTTTTTTGGGCTATAAAATGCATAATGCAATGTGGAACCGATCGTACTTTGGATGCTGGTCCCGCAAATTAAGCTTTTTTAAAGTAATTCTGGTAACTTCTTTTCGAAAGTGTGTTTGCACTAAGGTTTAAGTTTTGTATGTTACGTTTTTTCTTTTTTTTCCTCGCCGAGTTATGAGTTTGATAGCATTCAGTTTACAGGTTACATTGAACCAGTGTTGGTGATCCTTCATGAGAAAGAACTCACTTGGGCAGGGCGTCTCCCGTATAAGCATCATACTTGTATAATTTCGGCACTTAGTATCAGTACCACATTAAAGCAGCATCCACTCATATGGTCTGCCATTGTAAGTTCATAATTATTTATCAAGGACCACTAGTTATTTTTGTTTTTATTTATGGAAAATGATCTTACAGTTATATTGAACATGTTGAATATCTACTGAAAAGTTTAGATTGGTTCTGATTACTTATTGACCATATAATTATGGTATTACATGTTCATATCAGGTGGAGGTTTACCGTTTATTTACCTCTGTAAACCCAGATACACACACATTATTTATTTATTTATTTATATGTATCGAGTTTTGTTTGTTTTTTTGTATCAGAATCTTCCACATGATGCCTATAAACTTCTTGCTGTGCCCTCTCCAATTGGTGGAGTTCTTGTAGTTTGTGCAAACACTATTCATTATCATAGCCAGGTATATCTCTTTCTGTTGTAATTGGTAGAGTTCTTGAAGTTTTGCAGCGACTAATAAATCTTTTATGATCGCTTCTAAATTGATAAATGCTCTTGTCCAGTCAGCATCTTGCATATTGGCTTTAAATAATTATGCTGTTCCTGTGGATAGCAGGTCAGTTATAATCTCGCTTTCACTTGCTTTCCTGTTTACGAATGTTACTATTCTCTTTCGCATTTTACTTTATTTTTCTGCCAATAGCTTGGTTTTCTTGATTACTTGCATCCAACTAATTTTAGCAATCAAACATTCAAACGTTGAAAGAACAATCTGTTTTCTAAATTGTTCTTGGATCGGGTTCTACAAAGTGAGTTATTACTGAACGGCTATTGAAGACACTTGCGAAAATATGAATGACTAGACTTCAATACAATAATCATTAGAAATATGAAAAAGATTTGCTTGATATATATGCTTCTAAGCTTCTTGTAATGCCCTTCAATTTTTCATCAGTGTTTGTTACTTTGTTATGTATTTGGATGTATGTGTTTGATGTATATGCTTCCTGAAATGCCCTCTTATTTTTCATCAGTGTTTGTTATGTATTTGGCTGCATGTGCACACAACAGAAAATTATTTATTATGTGTCATTCTCATTGATTTATCAGTCAGGAAATGTTGAGATCAAGTTTTAGTGTGGAACTTGATGCTGCAAATGCAACTTGGTTATCAAATGATGTGGCCATGCTGTCAACAAAATCTGGAGAGCTACTTCTGTTGACACTTGTTCATGATGGGCGGTTGGTGACTTAATAGTCAGCAAATTTCAAAAATTTTAAGCTAGTTCTTATATTTCCAATATTTCAAACTCAAAAATTTATTTTTACTTCTGCAGGACTGTGCAGAAACTTGATCTTTCCAAGTCCAAGGCTTCTGTACTAACTTCGGTAAGCACTTATAACATGTGACATTATGGAAGCGTTATATGTTCCTTAATAGTTCCATTTGTAATAAGGTTCTTGTTTACAGGGAATCACTACTGTTGGAAGCTCTTTCTTTTTTTTGGGGAGTCGTTTAGGAGATAGTTTGCTTGTGCAGTTCCATTGTGGAGCAGGGTCCTCTATGGGTGCAAAAGAAGAGGTCTGTTTGAGCTTTTTTCTGTAGTTGTGTTCCATGTTTTGCAACTTCTTAAATTTATTATTATCAAGGAGGCAAAATATATGAATATTTTGCTCAAAATGTGAAGAGAAATTTAAGTGTCTTGATTGTAATCCACAGTTAACTGCATTTATGTTTTCTGTTACGAATTAGTATTTTTGGGAAGTAGAGATATTAGTATCTCGTTTTTGCCAAAGAAACACAGTTTTGTGTAGGCCTCATCTGGTGAAGTAAATAACTGATTATCAGAAGAAAATGATAAAATAAAAATGTTGGACTACAGCAGCTGTTCTTTTACACGTCTACAAAAATTTTTACATAGAGAAAGCTATAAATCTCACTTAATTTTTGGTGATATAAACAGCTGAAGGTCTTTTGGGGTGGAGTCTTATATTTTTAATTTGGCAATCATTAAATCTCTATATTAGTTCACTGTTCATTAAACTTGCAATGTTCGAAGGCTAGACAATTTTTTTAAAAATAGGAAGTTTAGTTATTTGTCTTTTCTAATAAAATAACTTATTTGTCACTTTTTTCCTACAAGGTTGGTGATATTGAAGGTGATGTTTCATCAACAAAACGATTACGAAGATCTTCCTCTGATGCTCTGCAAGATATGGCAAATGATGAAGAACTTTCCTTGTATGGATCAGATCTGAATAATGCTCAATCTGCCCAGGTTAACAAATTTCCTCATTTTTAAATTCAAGCTAAGATGCTTTTTGGCCATAAATACAATGATTGGTAAAAGAATTGGTATGGAGACCTATCCTTCAAACGAGGTACAGAAAAAACCTTGCATACCTCTAGACTTCTGAAACATGTTGGTGTTGGTCTTATATATCTACTTTTTACCAAGATGATGATCTATTATTATATAATTAGATAATTGATTGAGGAAGTTTAATCCACTTGATTTAGACACTGCCCATTACCCATCAAAGCTGAGAGGTTTTCAGCTGTTCCTTTTTTAAAATTGTTTATGTTTTACTTCAGAGCAATTATTAGCATCTATGTGATGGGTGGTTTGCTATGGTCCTATTGACCTTTTAGTGCAATACTTATGTAAAATATAGTTTATCATACTAGGACAGTGCATGAGAAAGCACGTAAAAGATTGTATACATAAGGTGTGATTTGGCTATGTATAAATCTATAAGTTTCATCTTATGAGTGGGAGTCCATAAATATTAGAAAAAAAAAGGGGGGGGGGGTATAGCTATGAGGCACGATTGTTTCTTATGATACTGGATTATGAGGCATTTAGGCATATTAACGTGATTAGCTTATTGTTTATTTTAAACAGTTAATTCATCATTCAATGTTATATTATATCTTGTTCCTTCTTTTTAAATATAAATATGCAGAAAACTTTCTCATTTACTGTGAGGGACTCATTGATTAATGTTGGCCCTTTGAAAGACTTCTCCTATGGTTTACGAATGAATGCTGATCCAAATGCAACCGGGGTCGCTAAACAAAGTAATTATGAACTTGTGAGTTGCTTCTTTCTGTGAGTTGACAATGTAAATTTTATACATGATCATTGCTTTCATATCTGCCATCATTTTTGGCTGTTAGTACATTGGAATTGAATGCTTACAACTAGGGGTGGCAAATTTGACCCATTTACTCATGAATGGATTGATCGGTTTATGTTTTATCTTTAACTGGTCTAATGGGAAAAATCAGCTTAAAATGATTTAGTTGAGTGGGTCAAAGGTCAACAAAGGATATCTTTAATGCATAGAACCTACTTAAATGATCATATTTAAAAAAAAAAATTTACTTCTGAAATAATACTGGTTTTCTCAATCATATCTATCACAGTAATTATCTATAAATCTACCTTTTCTGCACAGAAAGCGTTTCTGGCCAACCCAAACCAACACTAGACAAATGCTACCTGTTTTGACACGGACATGTTTTGGCCCATCACCCTATCCGTCTGACCCACCCATTCTTCCATATCTACCAACAACTCTGAATTGTTTCACTTGTTTTTATATCTGAAATTTCTTTAGGTCTGCTGTTCTGGCCATGGAAAGAATGGTGCTCTTTGTGTGCTTCAGCGGTCTATTCGTCCAGAAATTATCACACAAGTATGCCCATTTATATAATTTTCTTTTTACAAGTTTGTTGGGATTTACTGTGTTTTTCAAATTTGTTATTATGTGAAAATGTAAATTTTGTAGGAAGCTATACCAGGCTGCAAGGGGCTTTGGACCGTTTACCACAAGAATTCACGCAATCAAGCTGAACAGTCAAAAACAGCAGCTGACGATGATGAGTATCACGCATATTTAATTATCAGTTTGGAAAGCCGGACAATGGTGATCTATTTTACATCTCTTTTCCAGAAGTTCTATTTTTTTTTCTTTTGGCTTCTAGTTTAAAAGGATAGCAATCTGCTGTAAGCCAGTAACCCTTGAATTTCATGTTGATAACATAAAAAGTAGAAGTCATCAAATTCACATGCATATGACTGATCTTACTGGAGGCTGTTTTTGTTTCTATTATGTTCGCAGGTGCTACAGACAGTTAGTAATCTTGAGGAGGTTACAGAAAATGTGGATTATTTTGTTCAAGGAAGTACCATTTATGCTGGCAATCTTTTTGGGAGGTAAAACTGTTTCTTTATAATGATATGGTGACTGTTGAGAATTAGTTTCCTAGACACATATACCCTCTAAAATCGTGCTTGATAGTCGATTGACTCGATTCTAATATTTTTCATCTTATTTGTCGTTTGAAATCTTTGCTTAGATTACTTACAAGTTTGTTGCATTTCGAGTAGGAGGCGGGTCATACAAGTGTACTCTCGTGGTGCTCGTATTCTTGATGGTGCTTTCATGACTCAAGATCTAAGCTTTCGAGCTACAAATTCTGAAGCTCCTATGACTGTGTCATCTGTCTCCATTGCTGATCCTTATGTATTATTAAAGATGACTGATGGAAGTATTCAGCTGCTTGTAGGAGGTATATATGATTATGTTGGATGCGTTCTTTTACTATTCATGGCCCTTTGTTTATATATAATGAGCCCTGGGGTAATAAGAGTTCTTTTATAGTGTATACCATTTGTGAAAATGGGTCAATTTGGGTTATATTTCATTGCTAACAGGTCCAACGTGTAAAATAAAAAAAATCTATCTGAAATGGAAACGAATCAAATGGGATGAACCCATGCTTTTAAATTGACCAAGATAAGTGTTTACAAGCTCCTGAATTTCTTTGATTAAAAAAATGGATGATTAGTTTAATAATTACCATCAATGAAATTCAAAAAAATGAGGAAAAATGTTGGTGGGTCAACCCAACCCAACCAAACCCCGTTTTGATTGGTGCTAAATGTTTCTTCTTTTGACCTGAACCCGTTTGACGTTTACCCAACATGCTCGACCTACAAAATTTATCACCAAGTACATCTTTTTTTGGCTTTTTGCAAGCTCCATGTTGATTATCTTACGTACTTTTCCAAGTGCATGTAAAAGTTGTCTTATCAGGTCTGCTCTTCATACTTGCAGATCCCTCCACATGCACCATGAGCATCAACAATTTGGCAGGATTTCAGAGCAAATCAATAACTGCGTGTACACTCTATCATGATAGAGGAACAGAGCCATGGCTCAGAAAAACAAGTACTGATGCTTGGCTTCTTACAGGAGTCAGCGAAGCAATTGAAGGACCTGATGGTACACCTCCTGATCAGGGTGATATATATTGTGTTATTTGTTATGAGACTGGCAACCTTGGAATATATGATGTCCCAAATTTCTGTTGTGTTTTTTCGGTGGATAGCTTTGTGTCTGGAAGAATCTTTATCGGAGATAACGTGTTCCATGAATCTTCAGATGATTCTCAGAAATTATCCCAAAATAATAGGAAAGATAATAATAGTCAAAACATGAAGGTTGTTGAATTGGCCATGCATAGGTGGCCAGGAGAGAACAGCCGGCCTTTTCTTTTTGGTATATTGGCTGATGGGACCATTCTTTGTTATCATGCTTACTTGTATGAAGGTTCAGAAAACGCTTCTAAATCTGAAGTTGTTTCTGTTCAAACTTCTTCAAACCCAAATGGTGCAACTGCTTCCAGGCTTAAAAATTTGAGATTTTCGCGTGTTTCTTTGGATACATATACTAGGGAGGAGATGTCTGCAGAAACCCCGTTTCCACGTATAACAGTGTTCAAGAATGTTGGCGGTTGCCCGGGTTTCTTCCTCTCTGGTTCACGACCTGCCTGGTTTGTGAAATTCCGAGAGCGGCTTCGAATTCATCCCCAGGTAACTCTCTCTTCTGAATTCAAAGTGGACGGGTTGGGTACCAGGTTCAGGTCAGAACGGGTAATCTTTAGATGGGTCAAATGGTTGGTCTAGTTGGCTTGACAGGCAAACTTTTTTTTGGGTCCCTTTTCTTTAAGTTTTTAAAATTTTGATATATTAATATGAAGCTTAGAAAATACTAATTTCAATTTTATTTAATGGAGTGATTTAAAGGTAGTAAGCATTTAAATACGAAATAGTGTCACTTTCAATCTATTTGACCTGTTCCAAATTTAAACAAGTTTCTAAAGCTTACTCATTTGATTCTTTAGAGGTGAAGTATAACTCGAATCAACCTATTTCTCGTTAAATGGGTTGAAACTACCACGTTTAGTGATTGGACTATCTACCTTTGCTTCTCTGTTTAGTACTTGAATTGATGATTAAATCTTTAGTATCGAATCAACTCATTAATTTAAGCTAAAAACAGCTGGTTTTATATTATTACCATAATTATTCAACCTTTTTGAATGACTAAAATTTTTGTATATGCCAATAAGACCTTTGACTTTGATGGTAAAAGAGTTTTGACTTTGGAGGTGATATATTTTCCTACATTGCATATTAGATACTTGGTGAACTGAATGTGGTGATTCATTTGTCATTTAAATGCAGTCTTAAAAAGTAGGATCTACTGGGTTTTTCATTTTGTAATTAGAGGTCAAGTACTGTTTTGAATATGTTAACCATAAATATTAGCTAGATCACATGTTATCTTCCAAAAATCCTATTTACCCATTTGCCAACTCTATTAAAATTTCTGAATAAAAAAGATGGTCCTTGACATTTGCAGTTCTTGGTTCTTTCTTTCTTTCTTTCTTTCTTTCTTCTTCTTCTTCATCCTCTTCTTTGTGTGTTTAGCTTGGTTAATAAATTTAAATCTCACCTTTTAATAACAGATCTCTGAACCAAATATTCTCATCACAGCATCAATGCTCATGCACTTCTTTTGATTGCTTTATCTATTGTGTTGGGAAATGAACCTATAGGATTTCTGCAGAAAACACTCTTCTGGATGAATGATTTTGATAAATATATTCTGCATTTCGATTACACATTCAACTCCTCTTCTCACCTTGTTTCATATATTATCTACAGCTTTGTGATGGACCAATCATTGCTTTCACTGTTCTTCATAACATGTACTGTAACCATGGGTTCATTTATGTTACCTCACAGGTCAGTGATCATAACTTTTCTTCTTTGTTGCATTTTCTGACTACTAATTTAGTAATTTCTCTAATGCATGAATTTTTCTTAATAGGGTACTCTGAAGATTTGCCAACTTCCATCTTTGCTATCATATGACAATTATTGGCCAGTACAAAAGGTCTTCATCAATTTAAAAACAATTATTTTGATGTATATAATCTTATTTTATTGCTATTAAGTTAGAAACTTTTTTTCACTTGCAAACATTTGAAACTTATTTGTGGTTGGACAGGTTCCCTTAAAAGCCACTCCGCATCAAGTAACATACTTTGCTGAGAAGAACTTATACCCACTTATTGTCTCTGTTCCTGTGAGTGGCTTCTCTGTTCTTCCCTGCTTTTGGCTGACTATTAGTACAGTTGGTGTGCTTGATTTATTTGGTTTCAAATTTCTGTAACATTCAGATTAACTTGTGCAAAATGATCCCACAACCTTCATATCATATCGAGCTTGAATGCCTATTTCTTGGTTCTCTGCAGGTCTTAAAGCCTTTAAGTCAAGTTCTATCATCTCTGGTTGATCAAGAAGCTGGCCACCAAATCGAGCATGATAACTCAAATCTTGATGGTACATATACTGTGGAAGAATTTGAGGTCCGGATTTTGGAACCTGAAAGTTCTGGTGGCCCATGGCAAACTAAAGGAACTATTCGAATGCAAACTTCTGAGAATGCATTAACTGTGCGAGTGGTTACATTATCTGTAAGTTTGAGTCAGCAATAAAGTTGCTTTCTCATTTTACGATTACTAATGTTTTATATTTGATATGTTAGTATCATCTTTAATTGTTCCAAAATGTCGTTTTTGAGCTAGAATACAACCACCAGAGAAAACGAGACACTTTTGGCAATTGGGACGGCATATGTGCAAGGGGAGGATGTAGCTGCAAGAGGGCGTGTTCTTTTGTTTTCTGTTGAAAGTAGCACAGAAAGTTCACAGGCAACGGTAATTTGCTTAATATTCTTACTCTTTTATTTTTGTATTTAAAGATTTGGGGGGTGTTTGGATGGTTGGATAATGGGTTAAAAGTTAAAACACATTTCGGTGTCGAACGGAAACATTCTTTTTCAAAATTTTGAAATGTTCTATAAATAAGTAGAGCATCAATACGATTTTCTCTTCTTAGTATATCAATAATAATCTTTCAAACAAATAACGCTAAGAGGTATTATTTATTAAACAACTATGGGTGACTTTTACCCATCCGAACCTTTTGACCCGTTTCCTTCAAAGCTACTCTTTTTTTTCCTAATATATATTTTACCCGTTTAAGCTGTTAAAGTTAAAATATGACCTGGATCAATCGATTCATAAGTACTTGGTTTGAAATGGCCACCTCTAGACATAATCAAGTATCTAAACTACTACACCTTAGATTTAACAACAGCTTTTTTGACATTATAATGTTGTGTGTGTGTGTTTTATTCGTATTGTTAGGTTACAGAGGTGTACTCGAAGGAAATGAAAGGTGCTATATCAGCATTAGCTTCAATTCAAGGTTATTTATTAGTTGCTTCGGGCCCAAAAGTTATCCTACACAAGTGGACTGGTTCTGAGTTAAGTGGCGTTGCTTTTTATGATGCTCCACCACTCTATGTCGTCAGCTTAAACATTGTGAGTGATCTGTGACATCTTCTGGATTGCAATTTGACTTCCTTGTCTTTTTGCATGCAAACTTGTGCCAGATTTCCCCATCTGACCAATTAACATCATTTCTGGTACAAGAATCATGATTTTTATAACCTATTACTGTTTAAATGAATTAAAGTGAATGGCATGATTTGTCCAAGAAATCTCCTTGTTTAATTTTAAGTTTTTGTTCTCATTTCCAGTTATTGTGGTCAAGGAATACATAAATGGTTGCTGAATCAGGGCCATATAACATTTTTGAAAACGTTCTTTTATTGCATCTGAACAAGCATATTCTCTTAAATATATATGATAAATCTTTGACGTTCCCATTGGTGAAGTAGGTTGCTATTTTGTCATTTTTTCCTAACTCAGAAATTAAATATTGTTACTCATGTGAACAAAGTAACATGGAATGATGGAAGATTGGGTGTGTACAAAAAAGTGTAGTGACCTAGGTTGAACATTGGAAAAAAGCAAGTTGCTATTCTGTGACAAATTGACAATCCCTAAATCAAAAGGTTTATTATGTCATATAAATTTAGTCCCATTTCCAGTATTGAGCTGTTAAATAGGACACAATGTGTACCATTTACTCCTTTCGGATTTTAACAAGTGTCTATTTCCTCTTAAGATTCTGTTTTCTTTTTATTTACAGGACAGTAAATTGACGATGGTTGTTTTTACAGGTTAAGAATTTTATTCTGCTTGGGGATATCCACAAAAGCATATATTTCCTGAGTTGGAGAGAAAATGGATCTCAACTGACTTTATTGGCCAAGGATTTTGGTTCCCTGGATTGTTTAGCAACAGAGTTTCTGATAGATGGGAGTACTCTTAGTCTTATGGTCTCTGATGACCAAAAGAATGTACAGGTTAGCAGCACCTCTTCATGTATCCTTGCTTTTAATTGTCCAGGTGATGTTAAATCTGAAAAATACCACAATGGTTTTTGAGAGATCATATTCTTTTACTTACAAATAACTAACCGGTTATGGAAGATAATTGGCATTCCCAGTTACGCTATCCTATGTAGTTTTTGGTAACAACAGCCTCATTACCTTTGTATTTAGTAGGGGTGTCATATTCGGTCCATTTACTTATTATGCCTTGATTTGGGACATCTTTTTTCTCTATGGGTAAAATAAGAAAATCAAATGGGCAAATAAATCTGAAATAGTCCAGACTCGAGAGTGTACTTTAAATGGATAAAGATTTCCTAAAACATTTTATTCAAAAATTTGTTATTATTGAAATAATACAAAATTTGTAATCATATATGACAAATTAAGTATTTATACCAATTTTACATTTTTTCTATTTTATTAACAGAGAGTGTTCTGGGTCAGAGTAGCTCGACCCTCACCAAATCCTTGGGTTATGATTTATTCCCCAAGGGTCAAACGGGTGGCAAGTCACCCAAAGCGTATTTTGAACTGTATTATATTTTGAAGTTAGATTATTACCATAATAATTTGGTTTTAGTAATCATATTTTATGCATAAACTTTTTATCAAAAAAGTGGACAAAAAGAGTATACGGGTCAGCCCAAGCCAACCCAAACCCTTTCACCCATAATAAAAATGACCTGTTTTAACCTATACGGCTATACCCAACATGGCTGACCGCTGACCTGCCCATCTTGACACCTCTGATATTGGTAAACTTGTATGTTACTTTGCTCCTTTCATAGATATATGTTTTCTGAAAAACTGGTTTATCTGTTTGTGATGTGCATGAAAATTGAAGATATTCTACTACGCACCAAAGGTGTCGGAGAGTTGGAAAGGACAGAAGCTACTTTCAAGGGCGGAGTTTCATGTGGGGGCACACGTGACAAAATTTTTACGGTTGCAGATGCTTCCAGGAGCAACCAATGCTCCTCCAGGGTCTGATAAGACCAATCGTTTTGCCCTTTTATTTGGAACCCTTGATGGCAGCATTGGCTGTATTGCACCTCTTGATGAACTCACATTTCGCAGACTTCAGTCGCTGCAAAAAAAACTTGTTGATGCTGTTCCTCATGTTGCTGGCTTGAACCCCAAATCTTTCCGCCACTTCCATTCAAACGGAAAAGCTCACCGCCCTGGACCTGACACCATTGTCGACTCCGAGCTCCTGTCTCAGTAAGTTCCTTTAACGAACCACTTCTTTTTTCCATATCATTTTACGGGTTGGGTAGCAAGTCGAATGGGCCAATTCTAGTAGTGGTGTGACACATTCCAGATCAGGTGAAATGATTTACTTGTTTTAATTTATTTTTGGGTGGTGCAGTTATGATATGCTCCCGTTTGAACATCAGCACGAAATTGCTAACCAGATTGGGACCACACGTTCACAGATCATTTCAAATTTAAACGACCTGGCGATTGGTACTAGCTTCTTGTGAATTATATCACCATTTTCAACCTGCTTCTGTAGTTCCTTCTTTTTTTTCTAGGTTTTTGAGTTTGATGTAAAACGCAGGGTTCGTTAAATTGTATAATTTGACAAGTTATCGTCCGGAAAATAGTCAGTAGACACCAAGACCTGTATATATGATGGTGAGATTTGAAATTTGATCAGTTGAGCTTCCAGAGTTGCTACATGTTACACACTCTGCCTGCTTTTAGCAGGGATTATATTAAAATCTAACTAGTCATTGAAAGTTTTTGGTGCAACACTGCATGTAAGTAGTCTTCATATAAGAAGAAATGAGCAAGTTTTATAGTTGGCGGTTTGAGTACTAAAATCGTATGAACATAGAAGTCGTCAAACATATCAAATTAACTTCAAAATCTTTTTAAAATCCATAAATCTCCATGAATGGGTTGTCACGTGTCACTAGAGGTGGCAAAACTCACCCATTCATTCATTTTTTGGTCCAATTGAACCATTAATATTAATATATGGATTAAATGGGCGTTGGCCTTTTTTTTAAATGGGTTTAAATGGGTAATAAAGAAAACCAACTACTAACATATGGGTGATTTTGGGCTGCAAATAAAAAAACAAACGGGTCATAATGGGCAGGATGAATAAGGAGGACGGGTGTTACTGGGCCATTGCAGTCGACACGAAGACGGAAGACACACGGAGACGCCATCTTCAGTTCTTCACCGAATCACATCTTTCATTCTTCAATCTCCTCATCCGCTCATCAGTCGATTGAAGCCCAGAACTTGATTCATACAGCCCTCGATTAACCCGATTGAGCCTCTGCCCTCACTCGATTGCATATTCGAAGCCCTCGATTGAAGCTGATTTAGCCTCTGCCCTCGTTAGACAATCACTCGATTTGAGATTTGAAGCCGATTGAGCTAGATGCCCTCGATAGATATTCACTTGATTGAAGGTAACTTTAATTTCGTCTAAAATGGATAGAACTAAAATAGTAAATGTCTTTAGTTTGCGATTGAAATATGTTCTGATGATTCATGTATAAGTTACTGTAAGCATCATAATCTGTTAGTGTAAGCAACCAAAGGAAATCACTCAAACAGGTTGCTTCCAAATCCATGGCATATTATTCTTGCACACCATGTATTCGATAGAATGTCCCAATGAATTTAGAAGTTAACATCTCATTATTGTTCATTAAACACTGCTCATTTGAAGTTAACTCTGCTCATTAAACTCTGCTCATTATGTTTTCATATAACTCTGCTCATTAAACACTGCTCATTTGAAGTTTCTTAGTTCATTCCAAAACCACTTATTTGAGAAAACAATAAGCAGATAAATCCCAAACATGGCTTAGTTTCCATACCCAGTATAGGAAGAAATTGTTTGGGAAGAAATTGTTGTTTTGTGGATGTTTTGAGATCATGTTTCCATACCCAGTTTAGGTTTTAGTATCAATACTCACATGGCTTGTTTCCATACCCACATGGATTTGTTTCATAACTTTCCAGGTCATGTAAATTTGTCTTAGTTTTACAATTAGCTTCCACATGGATTTCTTGATTCCTATGTTTATCCCAGACATCTTTCTGTATTTGACTTGAGGTATGAAAATTTGACTAGTTTCATAATTAGCATCTACTGTTTTGGTACTGAAACTGAAACAAAAAAGAAAACTAAAACTAGTAATAAACATTCTTTATCTCAAATTACCAAAATATAAAAACTAGATCAGTAGAACTATACAAGGAACCCATTTTTGAAATCAAGAGTGAAGGCCTGTTGTGGTGGAATGTTCCAATTCCCATAATATATATGTAAGGTAACATCCCAAGCCCAATAACTTATGAATTTCAAACTATAATTCTTAAAACTCACGGATCGGTTGGTAGTTATATTTGATACACACACACACACACACATATATATATATACATACATATAAGGGTCTTCAACTCTTTTAATATGTTGTAGACGAGGAAGAAATTGGAGAAGACGCTGAAGCGTTGATTCCGACACTTAATAGCGGCAATTATTAAGGTTTTTAAATTAATTTAATTTTTTTATTCATTTTATGTTTATAATATTAATCGATAGGTTTTTGTTTGTCTTTTTACATATTTAGGTGAGGACAGA
>JAUEJL010009878.1:0-10073 GCA_032274825.1 Drosophyllum lusitanicum | reverse complement strand
CGGGATTTATATAATAATTCCAGATATACCGACTTTTGAATTCCCGAATATATTAGTTTTGAAACTTAAAATAAAACTAGATTAGTTTTGATAATTTTTTTCAAAAATATATTAATTCTGAAAAAAATTCTAAATATTTGTGAAATGTAATATATGTAGATTTGACCAATGCTTAGAATTGTAGGCCTGTATCTGCCTTGAAAGAAAATCAAAAAAAGAAAACGGTTCATGAAGTCTTGAGGTTGTTCAACAGCTTCAAACCTCGGAATTGACATTTTTGGGTTCTATATGCTGGTCTGCTAGATTAATCGTCTTCCTTGTGACTTGCCAATACTTAGGTAGTTAGGTTGATAAACTGCTTACTGCCATTTTGCAAATTCCAACCAACCAAATAAAACTTAGCAATCTTATAATCATAATCATTTCAAACATTATCTATATATATTTCTACTCTTTTGTTCATTCTGCTTCACAGTTAATCAACTTCAATTCATTTGTATCTATTAGAAAACTCTTGAGGTAGGCTTCTTTAGTCACATAGAATCCCATCATGGCTTCCACCACCTATATTTACACTCTCATCCTTGGAGTATTCTTCCTTATGAACAATAATATGTCTTATGCTTCACGTAATTTGCTGCAGACAACTCCAACTATGCCACAACCTCAAATACCAACCATCCCGACACTCCCACAACCCCAAATGCCCACGATACCGACACTTCCACAGCCACAGATGCCCACCATCCCATCACTACCACAACCACAAATGCCCACGATCCCCTCCCTCCCTAACATGCCCAAAGTCTCGTTGCCTCCATTGCCTTCTTTGCCCACAATGCCCCAAATCCCAAATCTTCCAACAACTCTTCCTAATATTCCTTTCTTTGCTCCACCACCTTCTAAGAGGTAGAATACTACACAAATGCACTACTGCCAGATATGAAGATAAGTGAGGGTGTCTATATATATGCTTATTTTGTAGAATGCATGTTAATTTCTGTTTGGAGTGTATTTGATCTTATAGTATTCTATTCTGTGTCGCTTTTTTGTTTTTGTATGTTTCAATATTGTTTGTTGTAATATATCCTTAAATTTAAGTAGAATGATTCAGTTTTTATTAACTTTGATTACAAGCGTTCATTGTCTCGTCACCACACCTTATCGATGATGGTGTGCCAGCATAGTTTATTTCTGCATTCTGCAACCATGTGGCACTTCCAACACAACTCTATAAATATTTAATTAAACAAATAACGAATTAATTAGGATTGAAGTAAAAGATCTGATGATGATCATGTATTCTTCACAAACATTTTTGTTAGGAAAACTGGTGCTTAAACGTCACCTGTGTATGGGTGAGCAATCACTCAAAGTATACAAACAAGAAAACTTGCAGAAATTAAGATAAAGAACATACGGGATTTTATGTGGCTGGGCTGTGTCAGGATCAAAAGTTCAAAAAACACATAAACTAAACTCAAACTTGCAAATCTTCATTATAAACTTCATATATCGAATCTCTGTATGTTTACAAACGTAAAGGTACGTATTTATAGAGTTGTGGTGGTGGAGGTTTTCCGGCAGTTCTCCGTCAACAGACGGTGGTGGACAGCGGCAGTTGGCCGTCTAAGTCGCCAGTGGTGGTTACACCATGGTGGTACTGCCCCACACATATTTTACTAATTAAAACAATAATAATACTAACACTATGTTTGACAATTATTTCCAAAAGGCTGGTCATCATGATTGGCTTAATCCACAGCCGCACTAGAGAGATTCTTTATTAATTTCGACATACGTGTTCAACTATAAGAGATATCTGGTATGGTAGGGCTAATCCGGTAGAATCTTAAGGCCCTCCCAAATAGAAGTGTTTGTGTGTTTTAACTTTAAAAAGAAAAAAGAAAAAAGAAAAAAGAGGATGGAATTGGACGTAAAAGAAGATGAAGAAAATCACCATTTGACATTCAATTAATTAGTTATATATGTATAGCTAATACAAAGCAATTTAAAAGAAACAAACTTATCCTTAGTTATCTAATACTATCCAAACTAACAAACTCATACTTATCCTTTTCCAACCACTAATTCCTTAGTAATAGGATAGGATAATGACTCAATCCTATCAAACAACTTGCTTATTTAAATTACAAAATAAAAACTAAAGATAAACTACTAAATAAGATAATTAAACAAGATTAAAACCCAACAAATCCCATGTGACGAATTGTTACCCCAGGTTGCGATATGGGCCTAAAATTATTTGAACTGTTTGGATTCTGTGGATTGTTAATTTTTGATCCACTAGAATTAGTTGAGACCATATTAGTTTTGTCCACAATTGTTTATTTTTCCCTACAATTGGTATTAACTTCCAGGATTAGTTGTTGGTTTATTAGGCTTCTTTAACAAGTTGTTAACCATGTCATTGATGAAATACTATATTTAGTTGTTGGATCGACTAAGTTTCCTCTATGGTAAGTAAAGATGAAAGATTTACTAATTCATATGATAGTATTCAAAGATGGTTCTCGCATTGTCGGGGCAAAAAAAAAGGCCTCAAGCATTTACATTCTTCACGCGCAACACTTGTGATACTACTATTGTCTCAAAGTATTTATGGAATTCAAACTATTGTGGTGATCTTTGGCACCTTTAATTAAACTCAACCATTTAGGTTTCAGTGGCACATTTGAATTTAATCGAAGAGTACTTAAACACAAGGATGTCGAACTAGAGTTTTGTCAAGATTGTTTATATGGAATGCATAAGGAAATGGGGTTCATTATTGATATACATAACACAAAAGGACAACTTGATTACAGTCACTCAATTCATTGGTAAAGACGAAAGTTGCATAGAAATGTAGAGCTTTTTATATGCATACTATTTATGATGATTTCTCAAGAAAGATTTAGTCTTTATTCACAAAGCAGAAAGGTGTTATTTCTACTTCAGAGATAGGAAGGTAAAAGCTAAAACACAGTTGTATTTGGAAGTAAAGTATGTTAATTTGCAGGGATAATGGACACAAGTTTTGCTAAGAAGAGTTTCACGCCAATTGCCAAAAGGAATGCATCACTCGACATCATACGGTAGTCCATACACTTTAACAAATTCATGTAGCCAAAAAGTCAAATGACGCAATTACAGATCGAGAAGGTCCAATGTGGATTCCTGGCACAAGATTACCAAAGTCCTTTCGAGCTAGCTAAAAGCTCCTTAATTATTATGTTTGTTAAATGTGACTTGAAGACAAAATTGCATGGAAGCAAATATTAATGGTGCATGGCGTGGACAAGGAGCCCACGGCGTGGGCACTTCGCTACTGCTCGGCATGAAGTAGTGCCCCACGTCGTGGGGTATGGTGGCTCAATCCAAAGTGTTTTTCTTCTCCTGTGTGCGGCGTTGAATCATGTTAATTAGAGAAATAATTATTTCTTTAATTAAGATTAGGGCAACATTTGGTATTTGGTTGTAATTATAAATAAAGGCTTAGGTTCAGTCATATGTACACGTCTGACAAACATTCTCAGTTAATAAAGAAGTCTCCGTTCTTGCCCGTGGACGTAGGTCGTGACCCTGACGACCGAACCACGTTATATCTTTGTGTCGTGTTTTCTTGTCTTTATTGTTATCCGCATTTTCTAACGCGTGTTTAGGGTATCCCGAATCCTAACAGTTATGATTGTGAAGATCGAATCTGAGTGGAAAGGTCGAAGAGGATTTTGAGAATATGGAAGAACTCTTTTAAAATCCGGGCTTTAAAGATATTGGAGCATATTAGTGGCATTGGAGCTAGGGGTGTTTTCGGGCTATTTTTTCGGGTTTGGGTAGTTCGGGTTGGGTTCATCGAGTATTTTGTTGTCAAACCACTACCCAAATTTTAAATAACTAAATCATTATCTTGTAACACTCAAGGTTCGAAATTTCCTAATTAAATATAAATAAATAAATGTTATAAAATCAAAATTGTGTAATTAAGGATATGAGGTGTTTATATAACTTGAGGGACTAAAACCGTCAAAATAAAAGTTAGAAAGTCTAGGGGGCATAATATCAACTAAATTTAAAATAAATCACAATTCTACTAAACACTAGAACACCCGAGGGCTGGCCAAATTCAAGTAGTAAAAGATCAAGGTTTACAACAGGTTTTAACATCAAAACATCCTCCTTTCAATCAATAATCAATTATAGCTAGAGGTATGTTTATTTTAGGTAATTATAAGTTCAAATGGGTTAAATAGTTCATATGGATGAACTATAGCTTAAATTTGTGTTAAATTGCGATTCTAATAGTTAAAATCAGTTTTATATGTTGTATGGGAAAACATCCCTAAGTGTTTATGATTGAATTGGTATTGAGTTTTAATCCAGAACAGCAACTGTTCGGAATGCAGTCTGTTGTGTCAGTGCAGAACACTGCCTGTGCAGTCATGGGTAGGCCGTATAGCTTGTCCGTGTAGGCCAACACGGCCCGTGTAGTAACCTAGGTCAAACACATGCCATATAGCCTTGTATGCCTGTGTAGTGTGAGGGGTACACGGCCAGTGTAGGTCCCTTACAAGGCCCGTGTAGGCCTTGGTTCAGGCCAGAATGTACAGTTTGTAATACTCCGTTATTTTAGTTGTTTAGGAAGGTGATTGGCTACCTATCTGAAACTCATAAGTTGTTTATCGCTTTGAATTGATTACAAGGTGAGTTTACTAAACTATTCTTTATATGTGCACACAATGTGTGTTATCATACAGAAATGTAATACATGTATTAATCATAGGTGTTACTTAGCATACTGCTTTGTGCAGTAGGACTCGGATATAACACAGTACTGTGACTTATGAATTGTTGCCCTAGGACTAGAACCAGAGGCTGGCATAGACTTATCTGATATTGTGTGATATTTCTATGTGATTTATACATGCGTTTATATGATTTACAGTTTGACATACTTACTAAGCCTTTGTAGCTTATCAGATACTATTTTCATGTTTTTACAGGTCGTGATAAAGACAATGGCAATACTCCGGCTTGACTACCGGTTGTTATAAACCTTTTGTAAACATTAACTCATCTTTTGTGTAACATACAAAACTTCAATAGTACATGTGTATATATCTTTTAATCGAACATAGTTTTAAGAAACTTATGCTTCCGTTTTGAAATATATGTGAAGACTTAATGGTATTTTTATATAAATTTTTGTTTAATAAATTGGGATGTTACATACCCGAATGTATCTACCTGAAACCTGATTAAACGGGTCGGTTTATTCGGGTAACGGTTATTTTCGACACCCATGTTTGGAGTGGGATTCTAAGGGTGTTTATCGGTAAAGAGGCTGTCAACATTAATTAGAAACAGGTTCACGGATGGTGATGCCCCAGCGACCGGCAATGTACAAGCTTTGGAATCCTATGGTACCTACAAAAGTGAAATTTTCTATAAAAATGAATATTTTTATTTGGAGTATGATTAATAAGGACTGCCAAACAAAGGGTAATCATGGGCTCGTACTCATATGTGCTTTGCAACAATCGCGTATAGGACTTTAACCATTGCTTATTTAGATGCCTAAAAGTAGAAGCCACTGTGAGAAGTTTGGATTATTGAGACCTTTTCGCTCTGATCTCGAGTTTTTTCTAGGGCTGAAAGGAAAGGATTTGAAAAAAAATCTACCTAAAAAGTGTTCTTGAGTTTCATTTAAGGAAGGAAAGGAAAGGAAAGGAAATAGAGGGATTTGGAGGGGAAGTTTAGGCTTATTTGATACTAAATCTTTCCTCCCAATTTTAGGATGATTTGTAAAGAAAGGATTTTCTTTCCTCTCCTTTCCTTTCCTCCCCTTATTGAACTCGAGAACAGGGTGTTTGGGTTTGTTTCTTTATTCTATTATTCTTTTTGTAGCAAAGCAATTTTCTTAGGAAAATACAAAAGACGGTCTTTATAATTCAGGCTGTTTTGTGAAATATCATTATGGTCAGTATGGAGTTGGAGGATTTGGATACTTTATGTAGAACAAGAAGAGTTGGATGAAGTTATAAATGAATATATATATTCCCAAGTATATAAAGATTTTCGGCCCTTCGAATAGCAAACAGGAAGGCTGGCTACGTTGAGGATAGATTGGCGAGCTTGGTGTTCGAATCCCTTTTGGCATTGAATACATTGTAATTGTGTGTTTTTGGTTTCATTGTCTCAAACTTGGAGACGAATAGCGTGTTATCTTCGTTTCGAGTAATGGAAGCAATATAAGAAGATTTGAAAATATTTGCTTATAATTTATAATATAATTTATTTTTCTTATGTTAACTAGTGAAATCTGCTTGTTTAAGATATATACACAAACTATTCAGATTAATTTACAATCATCATGACCAGAAAAATATTTTTTTATTGAGGGAGTTAGAACTCTAGCAAAAAAGAAATTCTGAAAGGCACTTTAGCAAAAAAAAATTAATCCAAAATTATTAAATAGATTATATTGTTGTCTTTTATTCTCTTCTTTTTTCTTATTTGTGAGGGAACCTTCTATTTTCTTCTAGTTTATGCAATCTCACATGTGCCCTCCTCTTCACAGGCATCAAAACATTTTCTTTTTTATTATTTTATTTGTTACAAAAATACTATCTATTTCTTTATTTTTGAGGCCTTTTTAAATTAACTTTTCTCTTAAATATCTTTGTTTATGTTATATAATAACCGATGCAAAATATATAAATAAATTGTATTTTAAATGTATTTTCACTGTTATAAATTTTATTAAAATATTATATAACAAACAAAAATATTAAGATCAAAGTCGAAAAAGAAAGAATTAACAAATCAAAAGTGAACAATTTATAACCAAATCGAACTCTCAAAATTATTAATCAATTAAATATTGAAACGCCATATTAATTAATAAACAACAAAATTCGCCTGGCTTATTTATTTGATGATCTCTAGTTATACTCGTATGTTAAGTTGTTAACCATGTGTCTTCTATAAAATTTTTTAATTATAATAATTTTTTTCTTCGATATACTTTAGTGGGTCGCTTTTGTTTTACTTTCACCAACTCCGGTAATTTTTTCAAGTAATTAAGTTAGAGTTAATGTTTTTTTATGACAAAATATATATTTTTTCATACATCATTATATATATGTTTTAACTTACACAACTTGACAAGTCAATGAAGTTTTGGTCAATAATTTGTTAAAATTTACAATACTCGAAATAGAAAATATGAGGTACCAAGTTTGCACACCCTATTTCCTCTCCTGAGCCACTTTTATTATAGTCGGAGCTCGATCTTATTTCACACATTACGATTAACTATCGCCATATTGCTTAGATTCTAAGATATTGACAACAAAAACTGGAATTATGTAGGTCTATCATCAATATGTCCATATTTTGTCTTACAAACAAACGTTTTTGGAATATATATCGGATAAGGGTTTATATCTTGATTTTGATTTAGGATTTTGTTAGGGCAACATCGTAATTGGATTTCCAATTAGATTTGTGATTTTATTTTAGATGGGGTTTTGTGTAATAGTTGGTCTTGTTCGGATGGTTAGTGTTGCTAGACAAACCCAGATTCTCTTAACTTTAAAAACATATTAGAAGATAATTCTACTTAAATAAACAAATTTAATATAAATTGAAGAAATTAAATAATAATTTCAGAGTGAGAACTTCTATATCCTCCGACTTTGTATTACTACTTATCATCTTATTCACAAGATCAAGCCAGGTGTTAAAATTAAACGATGTGATGATAAAAGTGAATTAGTACATTATATTTATAAATCATTAAGAGAGTATGATAATAAAGTAAAAAGATTTAATAGAAAGAAATATAATTTTTTTCCGGAGTTGAATCTTTCTTGAGCAAGTTGAAAAATAACATAAAAATGATAAAGTGACGTTTGCACAACATGGATGAGATATGTACATATGGGTCCATGCTAAAAACATTGTGGTCAACAATTAAATCCTTATGGGATGCTGCAAAATAATGACAAAAAACAAAACCCATAACTTTCACTAGGTATGTTTTATAACATGATCAAAATAAGTATCACATAAAGAAATAACAGGTTACAAAAAAAAAATTTGGACGGCAATTAAATTATTTTATTCAACCAAGAAAATTAATCTTACTATAAGGCATAGTAAGACCATTTCAGGTTTATGGTGGATAGAATTTTAGTTTCTTTCTTCTTTGTGACTCTACTGAAACAGCAAAGGGATACAAATATCAACCAAACAAATTTGCAACACCTAAGGGATCCGACCACCAAGACGTCCAAGAGGTAGGCTTTCGTTCCTTGATACGGTATTTGCACCATTGAAGTGATAATAGTTTCACGTCGCACGTGATTTCTTGTATTGATGCTTTCCTGTTTGGAAGATCTTTTGGTTGCGAAATTTCCATATTAAGTAGCGTGTGATCCTCACTATGGCTTCCCATATCTTTACCTATTTTGACGATAGAGTAGTAGAGCCACTTTTTGCCATCTCTTTAAAACAATCTTCAACGTTGTAGCCGGCGCACCACCATCTACACACTCTTCTTTCCAAACACTTGTGATTGCGGAGCACTTGAAGAGCATATGATCCACTATTTCAACCTCCTTTTCACATAAAGGACAAATAATTGATTGTAGATCGATGCCTTTGCTTGACAAATTAACTCGAGCAGGAAGTTTATTAGCATCCGCTTTCCAAGCAAAGATATTCAATTTTTTCAGGATGATCTTTGACCAAAACATCCCTGTAGCATACAAACAAAGTGGATGATGAAACATGTGTTCTATTATCCTCCAACACCTTCCTTACCGTAGCCACCGAGTATGTGTCTTCATCGAATAAGATTCAACTTCTTTTATCTACCAAGCTATGATTCAAGGTGCAGGAATTTAACATAGCAACAAAGTATTCATATTCAACAGCCCCTCGGCCCCTAAGATCACCTCTTAACTCGATTGTCCAAGCCTATTTATTATTAGATCAATAACCCAATCTCCAATCATAACATTCTTTTCTATTGCTTTTGAGAAAACTCTTTTGAATTGGTCTTTTAATAGTAAAACCCCAACCCATTATCAAACCAAATTTTGGTGTCTAACCCATTCCCCACCTTTATTTTCACGCCCGATTGTAAATTAACCCCTAGTTTTTTTTAACTATATCCATGCTTTGATTATACCACCCTAAATCCTTTGTGAATACCCCTCACATTCACAACCAAACCCCCGGAAGACAAACTTTTGATAATCCTCACCCAAAGTGAGTTCGATTCCATAAGGAATCTATATCACCATTTGCCCAAATAGACTCCACTTGTGGGAACTTAGATCCCCTATACCCAAACCCGCCAACTCTTGTCAAGAATTATTTTATCTCACCAAGCCTAAGAATTTTTTTTAAATTTTTTCTAAAACACTCTAACACTTTAAGGATACAAACTGTTCTACGAATCAACAAAAATAAATAGAGAGGAGGTCTGAAAAACATCGATTTGATTAAGGTCAATCATCCCCCACCGGATATCAAACCCTTTTTCCACGACACCAAATTTGATTCGAACTTCTTCGTAACAGGTTCGTAATGAGATATCATTTTTATGCTTGCATTGATAGGCAAACCTAAATACATCAGTGTTCCTTCTCCTGCTTTACAACCTATTCATTCTGCATTTGTTTCCTCCAAGCTAGTACCAATCCAAAAAAGTCTACTTTTCATCCAATTAACTTTTAAGCTAGATGCGTTCTATCAGCATTTCAACATCGAAATTAGAACATTTATGTTCTTGAAGTTCCAATTGCCAAAAATCATGGTATTGTCTGCATACTAGAGGTAGGAAATCTGTAACACTGTAAATCTAAAGCCATTTTTTTAAATTGCGGCGGAAGCATTGAATAAAATAATATATGCAATAAAACCCTGTTGGGGTTTGCTAGGCACGCGACGGAAGCAAAAGAACAAGATAACAAGAATCAGAAAGCTAAGAAACCCCAAACCATGGACCAAACACTACATGCAAGATATGCAACATGAAAAACAAAGCAAGGAGAAAGATA